>JAACNH010000479.1:36486-201830 GCA_019447015.1 Hymenochirus boettgeri | reverse complement strand
AAACCTAGTAATTAGACTGGTTACTAATCCATATAACACATCTCCCTGGTTTTCTACCTGTACTAGTTTAGGACGGGTTACTAACCATTATAATCAATCTCCCTGGTTATTCTACCTGTACTAGTTATAGGACTGGTTACTAATCCATATAATCAATCTCCCTGGTTATTCTACCTGTACTAGTTATAGGAATGGGTTACTAATCCATATAATCAATTCTCCTGGTTATTCTACCTGTACTAGTTATAGGGACTGGTTACTTAACCAATATAATCAATATCCTGGTTATTCTACCTGGTACTAGTTATAGGACTGATTACAATCCATATAAACAATCCCCTGGTTATTCTACCTGTACTAGTTATAGGACTGGTTACTAACCATATAATCAATCTCCCTGGTTATTTACCTGTACTAGTTATAGGACTGTATTACTAATCCATATAAACAATCCCCTGGTTATTCTACCTGTACTAGTTATAGGACTGGTTACTAAACCATATAATCAATCTCCCTGGTTATTTCTACCTGTACTAGTTATAGGACTGATTACTAATCCATATAAACAATCCCCTGGTTATTCTACCTGTACTAGTTATAGGACTGGTTACTAATCCATATAATCAATCTCCCTGGTTATTCTACCTGTACTAGTTATAGGACTGGTTACTAATCCATATAATCAATCTCCCTGGTTATTCTACCTGTACTAGTTATAGGACTGGTTACAATCCATATAAACAATCTCCTGGTTATTCTACCTGTACTAGTTATAGGACTGGTTACTAAACCATATAAATCAATCTCCCTGGTTATCTACCTGGTAATAGTTTAGGACTGGTTACTAAAACCAATAAACAATCTCCCTGGTTATTCTACCTGTACTAGTTATAGGACTGGTTACTAAACCACATAACAATCTCCCGGTGTATTCTACTGTACAGTTATAGGACTGGTTAAACCATATAACAATCTCCTGGGATTCTACTGTACTAGTTTAGGACTGGTTACTAATCCATATAATAATCTCCCTGGTTATTCTACCTGTCTAGTTATAGGGACTGTTACTAATCCATATAACATCTCCCTGGTTATTCTACCTGTATATTATAGGACTGGTATAATCCATATAATCAATCTCCCTGGTTATTTACCTGTACTAGTTATAGGACTGGTTACTAAACCATATAATCAATCTCCCTGGTTATTCTACCTGTACTAGTATAGGACTGATTTACTAATCCATATAACAATCTCCCTGGGTATTCTACCTGTACTAGTTATAGGACTGGTACTAACCCATATAATTCAATCTCCCTGGTTATTCTACCTGTACTAGTTATAGGACGGTTACTAATCCATATAAACAATCCCCTGTTATTCTACCTGTACTAGTTATAGGACTGGTACTAAAACAATAACAATCTCCCTGGGTATTCTACCTGTACTAGTTATAGGATGGATTACAACCATATAAACAATCCCTGGTTATTCTACCTGTACTAGTTATAGGACTGGTTACTAATCCAGATAAACATCTCCCTGGTTATTTACCTGTACTAGTTATAGGATGGTTACTAATCCATATAACAATCTCCTGGTTATTTACCTGTACTAGTTATAGGACTGGTTACTAAACCATATAATAAATCTCCCTGGTTATTCTACCTGTACTAGTTATAGGATGGTTACTAACATATAAAACAATCCCCTGGTTATTTAATTTTACTGTACTAGTTATAGGACTGGTTACTAAACCATATAAACATCTCCCTGGTTATTTACCTGTACTAGTTATAGGACTGTTACTAAACCATATAAAACAATCCCCCTGGTTATCTACCTGTACTAGTTATAGGACTGGTTACTAAACCATATAAACAATCTCCCTGGTTATTCTACCTGTACTAGTTATAGGGACTGTTACTAAACCATATAACACAATCTCCCTGGTTATTCTACCTGTACTAGTTATAGGACTGGTTACTAATCCATATAATACATCTCCCTGGTTATTCTACCTGTACTAGTTATAGGACTGGTTACTAAACCAATAAACAATCTCCCTGGTATTCTATACTGTACTAGTATAGGACTGGTACTAAACCATATAACAACCCCTGGGTTATCTACCTGTACTAGTATAGGACGATTACTAATCCATATAAACAATCTCCCTGGTATTCTACCTGTATAGTATAGGAATGATTACTAATCAAATAAACATCCCTGGTATTCTACCTGTACTAGTATAGGAGGTACTAACCATATAACGAGAGGGATGAGCCCCCCGACCCGATCGAATGGGGAAGAACGAAAAATCCCCTGGTTATTGGTTACCTGTACTAGTTATAGGACTGGTTACTAATCCATATAAAAAATCTCCCTGGGATTCTACCGACTAGTTATAGGACTGGTTACGAAACCATATATCAATCTCCTGGTTATCTACCTGTACTAGTTATAGACGGTTACTAAACACATATAACATCCCCTGGTTATGCTACGTTACTAGGAATAGAGGCGGGGGGGTGAGGGCTGGGGGGGGTGGACTGGGGGGTTTTTTTGTTTTTTTTTTTGGTGTAGGCGTACTAAACCGTATAAAAAATATCCCGGTATTCACACTGTACTAGTTATAGGACTGATACTAATCCATATAAACATCCCCTGGTTATTCTACCTGTACTAGTTATAGGACTGGGTTACAAACCATATAAACTCTCCCTGGGATTCTACCTGTACTAGTTATAGGATGGTTACTAAACCGCAGTGTTTAGCTATGTCATCAGTTATAATCAGTGTTTAGCTATGTCATCAGTTATAATCAGTGTTTAGCTATGTCATCAGTTATAATCAGTGTTTGGCTATGTCATCAGTTATAATCGGTGCTTAGCTGTCATCAGGGGCGTAACTAAAAGGGGAGCAGGGGGACCCGGAAGCCAAAGGGGCCCCATCTTTTTATTTTTCCTAAGACAGATATAGCCTCCTCCCAGAAAACCACTGTGGATGAAGCATGGATAGGGGTCCCATCATAGTTTTGCTGGAAGGGATAGTGGTTCCTAGTTACGCCAATGTATGTCATTAGTACAGTTTCATTGAATGAAGAGCGCCTGCAGCCTTTATTGGTCCCCTATCTCAATAATGATCCCCTCTTTATGGGACAGATTAGAGCAGGTTAATAAATATTTATTATGTTTCTACCTGTACTAGTTATAGGACTGGTTACTAATCCATATAATCAATCTCCCTGGTTATTCTACCTGTACTAGTTATAGGACTGGTTACTAAACCATCTAAACAATCTCCCTGGTTATTCTACCTGTACTAGTTATAGGACTGGTTACTAATCCATATAATCAATCTCCCCCGTTATTCTACCTGTACTAGTTATAGGACTGGTTACTAAACCATATAAACATTCTCCCCGGTTATTCTACCTGTACTAGTTATAGGACTGGTTACTAATCCATATAATCAATCTCCCTGGTTATTATACCTGTACTAGTTATAGGACTGGTCACTAATCCATATAATCAATCTCCCTGGTTATTCTACCTGTACTAGTTATAGGACTGGTTACTTAACCATATAATCAATCTCCCTGGTTATTCTACCTGTACTAGTTATAGGACTGGTTACTAAACCATATAATCAATCTCCCTGGTTATTCTACCTGTACTAGTTATAGGACTGGTTACTAAACCATATAAAAACCAATCTCCCTGGTTATTCTACCTGTACTAGTTATAGGACTGGTTACTAAACCATATAACAATTCCCTGGTTATTCTACCTGTACTAGTTATAGGACTGGTTACTAAACCATTAATCAATCTCCGGTTATTTACCTGTACTATTTATAGGACTGGTTACTATCCATATAAAACAATCTCCCGGTTATTCTACCTGTACTAGTTATAGGACTGGTTACTAAACCATATAAAACAATCTCCCTGGTTATTCTACCTGTACTAGTTATAGGACTGGTTACTAAACAATATAAACAATCTCCCTGGTTATTCTACCTGTACTAGTTATAGGATGCGGTATAAAACCATATAACAATCTCCCTGGTTATTCTACCTGTACTAGTTATGGACTGGGTTACTTATCCATATAAACCATCTCCCTGGTTATTCTACCTGTACTAGTTATAGGACTGGTATAATAAATAAACAATCCCCGGTATTCTACTCTGTACTAGTTATAGGACTGGTTACTACCATAAAACAATCTCCCTGGTTATTCTACCTGTACTAGTTATAGGACTGGTTACTAAACCGTATAAACAATCTCCCTGGTTATTTTACCTGAACTAGTTATAGGACTGGTTACTAAACCATATAGTATAGTATAGTATAGTCTTAGTATAGTATTTGAGGTTGAATAAAGACATACGTCCATCCAGTCCAACCCCTCTCACGCAATATACCTCATTCTCCTGCCTACTGTTGATCCAGAGGAAGGCAAAAAAAACCCCACAAAATTTATGAAGGGGGAAAAATTCTTCTGACTCACAAGTGGCAATCGGAAAATTCCCTGGATCAACTCTACTTTATGTATCAATACCCAGTAACTTGCAAACATTCCTTGTTTGTAGAAACTCATCCAGTCTTTTTTTGAAAACTGACCACATGAACCTGCCATAACAACGTCCACTGGAAGACAGTTCCAGAAGCTTTACCGTTTCTACAGTGAAAAACCCTTTCCGAGCTTGAAGCCAAACCTTTTTTCTTCAAGTCTTAAGGGATGTCCCATGTCTTTGACATGTTCTCTTGGTGAACATGACCCAATAGTTTATTGTATGGCCCGTTTAATGTATTTACACACAGTATCTATATCCCACCTGCAAGCGCCTTTTCTCATCGTACATAATTGTAACTTGTCCAGTCTCTCTTCAATATCAAGCCTCCCCCAATCCCCCTTATTAATTTAGTTGCCCTCTCTGAACCCTTTCCATTCCAAAGATGTCCTCTTTTGTACACAGGATTCCAAAATTGCACTGCATATTCAACATGAGCCTTACCAATGCTTTGTAAAGAGGGAGAATACCTTTTCCTCCCTGAATCCATACTTCGCTTTACAAGACAATACCATGCTGGCTCTGGCTCGTTGCCGCCTGGCACTGCTTGCTACCTTGAAGTTGTTATCCACCAAAACTCCAAGATCCCTTTCCACAGGATTCACTTAACACAGAGCCATTTATAGTATAAGTAGCACAAGTATTTTAAGTCCAAAATGCATCACCTTCATTTATCAAACTTGAATTTACACTGCCACTAGCAGCCCAATGTGATATCATCTAGATCCCCTTGCAACGATTGCACATCCTCTGAAGTTTTTAATGGTCGACAAAGTTTTGTGTCGTCTAGCAAAACACAGAAACCTTTGTGACAATACTCACTTCAAAAATTATTAATAAATAGATAACATAGACAAGACGGCCCCCCCCAACCAGAACCTGTGCACCCACTGCATTAGCTCCATAGATGAAAGCCCCTATAACAACTACTCTTTGCATCTATTCCTTTAACCAATTTTCATCATGTACAAATGTGACTCCCCCAGACCAACAGACCTTAGCTATTCATTAGTCCCCTATGGGGGACTGTATCAAAAAGCCTTTGCAAAATCCAAGTAAACTACATCTAATCGCTATACCAGGTCTAAATTTCTACTAACTTCCTCTATAAACAAGCCAACAAGTAGTTTGACAAGATCTATTCCATCCTAAATCCATGCTGGTTACTACTTATAAATGTCAGTCCTTGAAACCACTACTCTAGAACATGACCTTATTAAAACTTTCCAGGATCTTCCCCACCACCTGAAGTTAAATTAAGGCCGTGTAATTACCCGGCTGTGAACGACTACACCTTTTTGAATATTGGAATAACATCAGCCCTTTTCCAATCCAGAGGCACCACCGGACATGAGGGATATCAGCAAAAATAAAGAAAACAATGGCCCTGATAAAACTGAAATTAGCTCACCTAAGTCCAGGATGATTTATCGGTCCAGCGAGATTTCTCATATTACCTTAATTAGTTTCCTTTCTGTACCATAGTCCCCGGTTTACACCAAAGTGAAACTTGAATTTTCTTTGTTATACCATTATTGCTACTATAACTCTCTAGAATCTGTACTGATATTCTACTAAACAACTTACCGGTTTCTATCTCTATCCGTACTAGTATAGGATGGTTACTAAACCATAAAAACAATCTCCCTGGTTATTCTACCTGTAAGTTATAGGACTGGTTACTCATCCTATAATCAATCTCCCTGGTTATTCTACCTGTACTAGTTATAGGACTGGTTACTATCCATATAAACAATCTACCTGGTTATTCTACCTGTACTAGTATAGACTGGTTACTAATCCATATTCATCAATCTCCTGGTTATTCTACCTGTATAGTATAGGACTGGTTACTAAACCATATAAACAATCTCCTGGTTTCATTTTACCTGTACTAGTTATAGGACTGGTTACTAATCCATATAAACATTCTCCCTGGTTATTCTACCTGTACTAGTAGGACTGGTTACTAATCCATTAATCAATCTCCCTGGTTATTCTACCTGTACTAGTTATAGGACTGGTTACTAATAATCAATCATCTCCCTGGTTATTCTACCTGTACTAGTTATAGGGATGGTTACTAAACCATATAAACATATCCCTGGTTATTCTACCTGTCATAGTATAGGATTGGTTACTAATCCATATAAACAATCTCCCTGGTTATTCTACCCTGTACTAGTTATAGGACTGGTTACTAAAATCACTATATCAAAATCTCCCTGGTTATCTACCTGTACTAGTTATAGGACTGGTTACTAATCCATATAATCAATCTCCTGGTTATTCTACCTGTACTAGTTATAGGAACTGGTTACTAAACCATATAAACAATCTCCTAGGTTATTCTACCGGTTACTCTAGTTATATGGACTGGTTACTAATCCATATAAACATTATCCCTGGCTATTCTACCTGCTAAAGTTATAGGACTGGTTACTAATCCATATACATCATCCCTGGTTATTCTACCCTGACTAGTTATAGGACTGGTTACTAATCCCTAAACAATCTCCCTGGTTATTCTACCTGTACTAGTTATGGACTGCGTTACTAAACCATATAAAACAATTCCCGGTTATTCTACCTGTACTAGTTATAGGACTGGTTACTAAACCATATAACAATCTCCCAGGTTATTCTACTGTACTAGTTATAGGATGGTTACTAACCATATAAACAAATCTCCCCGTTATTCTACCTGTACTAGTTTATGGACTGGTTACTAAACCATAATAAAAATCTCCCCGGTTATTCTTTCTACGTTACTAGATAGGAATGTACTAACCATATAAACAATCTCCCGTGTTATTCTACCGTACTAGTTATAGGACTGGTTACTTATCCATATAAACAATCTCCCTGTGTTATTCTACCTGTACTAGTTATAGGACTGGTTACTAATCCATATAAAATCTCCCCGGTTATTCTACACCTGTAATAGTTATAGGACTGGTTATAAACCATATAAACATCTCCCTGGTTATTCTACCTGTACTAGTTATAGGACTGGTTCATAAACCATATAATCAATTCTGGTTATTCTACCTGTACTAGTTATAGGACTGGTTACTAAACCATATAACAATCTCCCTGGTTATTCTACCTGTACTAGTTATAGGACTGGTTACTTATCCATATAAACAATCTCCCTGGTTATTCTACCTGTACTAGTTATAGGACTGGTTACTAATCCATATAAACATTCTCCCCGGTTATTCTACCTGTACTAGTTATAGGACTGGTTACTAAACCATTAAACAATCTCCCTGGTTATTCTACCTGTACTAGTTATAGGACTGGTTACTAAACCATATATCAATCTCCCTGGTTATTCTACCTGTACTAGTTATAGGACTGGTTACTAACCATATAAAACATCTCCCTGGTTATTCTACCTGTACTAGTTATAGGAATGGTTACTAAACCACAATAAACATCTCCCTGGTTATTCTACCTGTACTAGTTATAGGATGGTTACCAAACCATATAAACAATCTCCCTGGTTATTCACCTGTACTAGTTTAGGATGGTTACTAATCCATAAAACAATCTCCCTGGTTATTCTACCTGTACTAGTTATGGACTGGTTACTAAACCATATAAACAATCTCCTGGTTATTCTACCTGTACTAGTTATAGGGCTGGTTAAAACCATATAAACAATCTCCCTGGTTATTCTACCTGTACTAGTTTAGGACGGTTACTAAACCATTAACAATCTCCCTGGTTATTCTACCTGGATAGTTATAGGAAGGTTACTAAACCATATAACACATCTCCCTGGTTATTCTACCTGTACTAGTTATGGACTGGTTACTAAACCAATAAACATCTCCCTGGTTATTCACACTGTACTAGTTATAGGACTGGTTACCAAACCATATAAACAATCTCCCTGGTTATTCTACCTGTACTAGTTATAGGACTGGTTACTAAACCATATAAACAATCCCCTGGTTATTCTACCTGTACTAGTTATAGGACTGGTTTCTAAACCATATAAACAATCCGGTTATTCTACTGTTCTAGTTATAGGACTGGTTACTAAACCATATAATCAATCTCCCGGTTATTTAACCTGTACATAGTTATAGGACTGGTTACTAACCATATAAACAATCTCCCTGGTTATTCTACCTGTACTAGTTATAGGACTGGTTACTAATCCATATAAACAATCCCCTGGTTATTCTACCTGTACTAGTTATAGGACTGATTACTAAACCATATAAACAATCTCCCTGGTTATTCTACCTGTACTAGTTATAGGACTGGTTACTAAACCATATAAACAATCTCCCTGGTTATTTACCTGTACTAGTTATAGGACTGGTTACTAAACCATATAAACAATTCCCTGGTTATTCTAACTGTACATAGTTATAGGACTGGTTACTAAAACCATAAAACAATCTCCCTGGTTATTCTACCTGTACTAGTTATAGGACTGGTTACTAAACCATATAAACAATCTCCCCGGTTATTCTACCTGTACTAGTTATAGGACTGGTTACTAATCCATATAATCAATCCCCCTGGTTATTCTACCTGTACTAGTTATAGGACTGGTACTTAAACCAATAATCAATCTCCCCGGTTATTCTACCTGTACAGTTATAGGACTGGTTACTAAACCATATAATCAATCTCCCTGGTTATTCTACCTGTACTAGTTATAGGACTGGTTACTAATCCATATAATCAATCCCCCTGGTTATTCTACCTGTACTAGTTATAGGACTGGTTACTAAACCATATAATCAATCTCCCCGGTTATTCTACCTGTACTAGTTATAGGACTGGTTACCAAACCATATAAACATCTCCCTGGTTATTCCATTAATCTCCATTGTATTTAATGACCATGATCTCTGTAACTGGGTCTATCCCAATAGCACAATCCATTGTTTAATAGGGCCCAGTGTGTTTCCTGGCTCTGTACATTACAATGACTTACCTCCTAATGGTTCTCAGGAGAGTCGATCTGGCTTCGTTGTGAAAGGTGATGATAACACTAGTCGAAGGGAGATCTGGTAGGTAGTGCAGTTCTGTACATCTGGAAAAGGAATGGAAAATGTTCATGGTTCATTAAATTGTAATGAAAGAGAATCTGCAGATTGTTAAAGGAGAAGTTAAAGGGTATCTCTTGGTTACACTTCAATACATTCTCTGCAGTGATTGGCTGCATCTCTTCAAGGAATAGCTACACCTCATCTCTTCTTTATACACTGCCTCCCCGTGTGAACTCATAATGTTCACCAGGTAATAGAGAACGACAATAATAATGAATACGTCACACGTTTTAAATAAATTTAAAATTTAAAATACATTTTCTTATTCACTATAATAATTTTTAGTGTATTATTATACCACCTGTACTGCTCCCATCTACCTGCTCGCCCCATAGCCTGAGGCTACATTTTCCTCCCTTGAATCCACACCTCTCTTTATACAAGACAATACCATGCTGGCTCTGGCTGTTGCCGCCTGGCACTGCTTGCTACCTTTAAGTTTGTTATCCACCAAAACTCCAAGATCCCTTTCCAACAGGGATTCACTTAACACAGAGCCATTTATAGTATAAGCAGCACAAGGATTTTTAAGTCCAAAATGCATCACCTTCCATTTATCAACATTGAATTTCATCTGCCACTTAGCAGCCCAATGTGATAATCTATTTAGATCCCCTTGCAATGATTGCACATCCTCTGAAGTTTTTAATGGTCGACAAAGTTTTGTTTCGTCAGCAAACACAGAAACCTTGCTGACAATACTCACTTCCAAATCATTAATAAATAGATTAAATAGAAGTGGCCCCAACACAGAACCCTGTGGCACCCCACTTAGCACTTTAGTCCATAATGATGAAGCCCCATTAACAACTACTCTCTGCATCCTATTCATTAACCAATTTTCTATCCATGTACAAATGTGCCTCCCCAGACCAAAAGACCCTAGCTTATACATTAGTCGTCTATGGGGGACTGTATCAAAAGCCTTTGCAAAATCCAAGTAAACTACATCTACTGCTATACCAGAGTCTAAATTTCTACTTACTTCCTCATAAAAGCCAAGCAAGTTAGTTTGACAAGATCTATTCCTCCTAAATCCATGCTGGTTACTACTTATAATGTCAGTCCTTGAAACATACTCTAGAACATGTTCCCTTATTAAACTTTCCAGGATCTTCCCCACCACTGAAGTTAAACTTACAGGCCTGTAATTACCCGGACTACCCTTTTTGAATATTGGAATAACATCAGCCTTTTTCCAATCCAGAGGCACACATCCAGACAACTCATTCCATCACACCCAATACAAATCACAAAACACATTGACACAAATGGAAAATTCAGTAAAAAAAAAATAACCTTATACCAACTCAAAGGAATAATGATAAGAGAGCTATGGGGTCGGATTTACCCAGAGTCGCAATCGCTGGCTACTCGGAAATTTAATATAGCAGTTGGGTTCTGGGTAAATCCCAAACTAGAGTTACCCTTTGCGCTTATGTATCCCCTACTGTAAATTATAAGGATATTAGAAGTCACTGAGGAGTTCTATGTCCATATAAAGGTACAAGGACACAGGCTGAGTTATACAGGAAACTCTGGGTACCACTCATGTATTATAAGGGATAATGTACCCCCAACTGTAAATTATAAGGATATTAGAAGTCACTGAGGAGTTCTGGGTCCATATAAAGGTTCAAGGACACCGACACAGTTATATAGGGAACTCTGGGTACCACTCATGTATTATAAGGATAATGTATCCTCAACTGTAAATTATAAGGATATTAGAAGTCACTGAGGAGATATGTGTCTATATAAAGGTACAAGGACACAGACTGAGTTATACAGGGAACTCTGGGTACCACTCATGTATTATAAGGGATAATGTATACCCTACTGTAAATTATAAGGATATTAGATGTCACTGAGGAGTTCTGTGTCTATATAAAGGTACAAGGACACAGACTGAGTTATACAGGGAACTCTGGGTAGCACTCATGTATTATAAAGGATAATGTATCCCCTACTGTAAATTATAAGGATATTAGATGTCACTGAGGTGTTCTGTGTCTATATAAAGGTACAAGGAAGCAGACTGAGTTATACAGGGAACTCTGGGTACCACTCATGTATTATAAGGGATAATGCATCCTCAACTGTAAATTATAAGGATATTAGAAGTCCCTGAGGAGTTCTGGGTCCATATAAAGGTACAAGGAACCGCTGAGTTATACAGGTCAGAACTCTACATTAAACAGCATATTATCCTTTTGGGAAATGTACAATGTTAAACCTCCAACACCACCCCCAGCTGATAACGTATACAATCCTTCCACATCCCCCTCAAACCCAAAACTGTGATATTTTCACAGCTACAGGATGCCCTGAAGACAGATCCTTAGTATAAAGTTTAAAGTTTCCTCCTCCTTAATCTGTATAAACTCTTTTATGAGCTTGCAAATGCTCAGAGGAGGCTTCTTGTGAAACAACAATCAGTCACTGGCTGGGATGTCAGGATGATCATCCATTTTTCAGTATAATTGTCCCTGGATTTACACTTAGACTGATTTTAATAAATATACAGACACAGCCTAATTCTGCTCCGTATTCTTATAGAAAGACAATAATAATAATCTATTAATACATTGGGGAAAATTGAGACTGATTGGCTCTCAGACATCCTTCTCCCCCAGTCAAATCCCTAATATTCAGCCTAACACTAACCCTGGGAAATAGTTATATTTCCCTTGTATTAAAACCCCAGACCGAGCACATTGTCTATTCATTATTCTCACATTGAACACAGGAGAATCACTGCCCATTACAAAACCACACTAGGTTACTTTCCCTTCTCTCTGCCCCCAGCAGTACATTACATATATATTTAATTACAATTCCTTGTCCCACAATCTGTCTTTATTCCTAGAATAATTACTGATCAATAATTCATTGCCCGCAGATGTCCAATCCCACTCATGTCTTTAGCTAAAGGGCAAGTTAAACTTCACCGACTTAATGTTACTGGAGGAAAGACAAACAAATGTAATTACATTGTGTGGCTACAGGAGCAGCTTTGTTGTAAGACTGGCAGATTCATTGGCAGTCAGTGGCAGAGCTGTCCGTGTCTCAAGGGGAAAAGATAAAAATGGATTTTCACCCTCTTTCTTTTATTTCTCTCTACGTCTTTTCTCCCATAATCTAACTGCTGGGAGGGGGTTTATGGAAGGAACAGAGACAGTAGAGAGTTTAATAAGAACGGGACGGATGTAAGACAACCCCCCTCCCCATATACAGATCCCATCACCCCGACACTGATTATTTCTACACAGGAGAAGTCTCCATTCTCTCCACTCTTTGTAGTTTCAGCTCATAAAATTACCTTTCAACTCATCAAAGCCTCAGAGCAGTGAAATTAATCTTTCTATATCCAGCAAAAAAACCTTTAAATATTTTATTACTTTCACCGCACGTAGGAAACTCCGTGGATTTAATGTAACTTGGAGAGACTTTAAATGAATTCTATTGTGTTGGGTACAGACCATGTGGCTTAGTTATATTGTGTTTAGTATTGTATTCAATGCTAATCCGTTACAGTATAGTTTACCCTGATATAAAGACATTGTATCCAATGTTAACACCGTACGGTATAGTTACTACCCTGATGTAAAGACATTGTATCAATGTTAAACCGTACGTTATAGTTACTACCCTGATATAAAGACATTGTATCCATGTTAACACCGTACGGTATAGTTACTACCCTGATATAAGACATTGTATCCAATGTTAACACTATACGGTATAGTTACTACCCCTGATATAAAATTGTAATCCAATGTTAACACCGTACGGTATAGTTACTACCCTGATATAAAGACATTGTATCCAATGTTAACACTGTACAGTATAGTTACTACCCTGATATAAAGACATTGTATCCAATGTTAACACGTACGGTATAGTTACTACCCTGATATAAAGACATTGTATCCAATGTTAACACTATACGGTATAGTTACTACCCTGATATAAAGACATTGTATCCAATGTTAACACCGTACGGTATAGTTACTACCCTGATATAAAGACATTGTATCCAATGTTACACTGTACAGGATAGTTACTAACCTGATATAAAGACATTGTATCCATGTTAACACCGTACGGTATAGTTACTACCCTGATATAAAGACATTGATCCAATGTTAACACTGTGCAGTATAGTTACTACCTGATATAAAGAACATTGTATCCAATGTTAACACCGTACGGTATAGTTACTACCCTGATATAAAGAATTGTATCCAGCTAACATGTACAGTATAGTTAACTACCCTGATATAAACACATTGTATCCAATGTTACACCGTACGGTATAGTTACTATACCCTGATATAAAATCATTGTATCCAATGTTAACACCGCGACAGTATAGTTACTAACCTGATATAAAGACATTGTATCCAATGTTAACAGTACAGTATAGTTACTACCCTGATATAAAGACATTGTATCCAATGTTAACACCGTACGGTATGTTACTACCTGATATAAGAACTTGTATCCAATGTTAACACCGTACAGTATAGTACTACCCTGATATAAAGACATTGTATCCAATGTTAACACAGTACGGTATAGTTACTACCCTGATATAAAGACATTGTATCCAATGTTAACCTCGTACGGTATAGTTACTACCCTGATATAAAGACATTGTATCCAATGTTAACATCGTACGGTATAGTTACTACCCTGATATAAAGACATTGTATCCAATGTTAACACTGTCAGTATAGTTACTACCCTGATATAAAGACATTGTATCCAATGTTAACACAGTACAGTATAGTTACTACCCTGATATAAAGACATGTGATCGAATGTTAACACCGTACGGTATAGTTACTACCTGATATAAGACATTGTATCCAATGTTAACATCGTACGGTATAGTTAATACCCTGATATAAAGACATTTATCCAATGTTAACACCGTACGGTATAGTTACTACCCTGAGATAAAGACATTGTATTCCAAGTGTAACATGTACGGTATAGTTACTACCCTGATATAAAGACATTGTATCCAATGTTAACTGTACAGTTAGTTACTACCCTGATATAAGACATTGTATCCAATGGTAAAACAGTACAGATTACTACCCTGATTAAAGACATTGTATCGAATGTTAACACCGTACGGTATAGTTACTACCCTGATATAAAGACATTGTATCCAATGTAACGTACAGTATAGTTACTAACCTGATATAAAGACATTGTATCCAATGTTAACACTGTAAGACGTATAGTTACTACCCTGATATAAAGACATTGTATCCATGTTAAACAGTACGGTATAGTTACTACCCTAATATAAAGACATTGTATCAATGTTAACATGTACGGTATAGTTACTACCCTGATAAAGACATTGTATCCATGTTAACACGTACGTATAGTTACTACCCTGATATAAAGACATTATCCATGTAACACTGTACAGTTTAGTTACTACCCTATGATATAAGACATTGTATCCAATGTTACAACAGTACGTATAGTTACTACCACTGATATAAAGACATTGTATCGAATGTTACACCGTACGGTATAGTTTACTACCGATATAAAGACATTGTATCCAATGTTAACATGTACAGTATAGTTACAACCTGATATAAAGACATTGTATCCAATGTTAACACGTACAGTATAGTTCTACCCTGATATAAAAACATTGTATCCAATGTAACACCGTACGGTATAGTTCACACTGATATAAAGACATTGTATCCAATGTTAACACCGTACAGTATAGTTACTACCCTGATATAAAGACATTGTATCCAATGTTACAACAAGTACGGTATAGTTACTACCTGATTAAAGAATTGATCCATGTTAACACAGTACAGTATGTTACTACCCTGATTAAAGACATGTATCGATAAGTTTAAACCAGTACGGTATATGTTATCACCCTGATATAAAGACATGTTCCAATGTTAACACTGTACAGTATAGTCTACCCTGATATAAGACATTGTATCCAATGTTACATGTACAGTATAGTTACCCCTGATATAAAGACATTGTATCCAATGTTAACCGTACGGTATAGTTACTACCTGCTTATAAAGACATTGTATCCAATGTAACCCGTACGTATGTTACTACCCTGATATAAAGACATTGTATCCAATGTTAACACCGTACGGTATAGTTACTACCTGATATAAAGACATTGTATCCAAGTTACACCGTACGTATAGTTACTACCCTGATATAAAGACATTGTATCCAATGTTAACACGTACAGTATAGTTACTCCCTGATATAAAGACATTGTATCCAATGTTAACACGTACAGTATAGTTACTACCCTGATATAAAGAACATTGTATCCAATGTTACACACGTACGATGTATACTACCTGATATAAAGACCTGTATCCAATGTTACACAGTACAGTATAGTTATACCCTGACTATAAAGACATTGTATCCAATGTTAACACAGTACGGTATATTTACTACCTGATATAAAGACATTGTATCCAATGTTAACACGTACGGTATAGTTACTACCCTGATATAAAGACATTGTATCCAATGAACATGTACGGTATAGTTACTACCCTGATATAAAGACATTGTATCCAATGTTAACACTACAGTATAGTTACTACTGATATAAGACATTGTATCCAATGTTAAACAGTCGTATAGTTACTACCCTGATAAAAGACATTGTATCCAATGTTAACACGTACAGTATAGTTACTACCCTGATATAAAGACATTGTATCAATGTTAACACTGTACGTATAGTTACTACCCTGATATAAAGACATGTATCGAATGTTAACACCGTACGGTATAGTTACTACCTTGATTATAAAACATTGTTCCAAGTTAATCGTTACGGTTTAGTTCACTACGATATAAAGACATTGATCCAATGTTACATCGTACGGTATAGTTACTACCCTGATATAAAGACATTGTATCCAATGTTAACCCAGGTACAGTATAGTTACTAACCTGAATAAAGACTGGTATCAATGTTAACACTGTACGTTAAGTTACTACCTGATATAAGAACATTGTATCCAAGTTAACAGTACGGTATAGTTACTACCCTGATATAAAGACATTGTTCCAATGTTAACACTGTGGTATAGTTACTACCCTGATATAAGACATTGTATCCAATGTTAACACGTACAGTATAGTACACCTGATATAAAGACATTGTATCCAATGTTAACACTGTACGATGTTACTAATGAAAAAGACATTGTATCCAATGTTAACACTGTACAGTATAGTTACTACCCTGATATAAAGACATTGTATCAATGTTACACTGTACAGTATATTACTACCCTGATATAAAGAATTGTATCCAATGTTAACACTGTACAGTATAGTTTACTACCCTGATATAAAGACATTGTATCCACCAATGTTAACACTATACAGTATAGTTACTACCCTGTATAAAGAACATTGTATCCAATGTTAACACGTACGGATGTTACTACGAGTATAAAGACATGTATCCAATGTTACACGTACGGTATCAGTTACTACCCTGATATAAAGACACTTGTATCCAATGTTAACACGTACAGTATAGTATACCCCTAATATAAAAGACATTGTATCCAATGTTAACACCTGTACAGTATAGTTACATACCCTGATTAAAGACATGTATCCAATGTTAACAACTGTACAGTAAGTTACTCCCTGATATAAAACATGTTCCAATGTACACCGTACGGTATAGTTTACCCTGATATAAAGACATTGTATCCAATGTTAACATGTACAGTATAGTTACTACCCTGATATAAAGAACATTGTATCCAATGTTAACACCGTACGGTATAGTTACTACCCTGATATAAAGACATTGTATCCAATGTTTAACACGAGACGGTATAGTTACTACCCTGATATAAAGACATTGTATCCATGTAACACCGTACGGTAAGTTACTACCCTGATGATAAAGATTGTATCCATGTTAAACACTATCGGTATAGTTACTACCCTGATATAAAGACATTGTATCCAATGTTAACACCGTACGGTATAGTTACTACCCTGATATAAGACATTGTATCCAATGTTAACACTGTACAGTATAGTTACTACCTGATATAAAGACATTGTATCCAATGTTAACACCGTACGGTATAGTACTACCCTGATAATAAGACATTGTATCCAATGTTAACACTATACGGTATAGTTATACCCTGAATAAAAGACATTGTATCCAATGTTAACACCGTACGGTATAGTTACTACCCTGATATAAAGACATTGTATCCAATGTTAACATGTACAGTATAGTTACTAACCTGATATAAAGAATTGTATCCAATGTTAACACCGTACGGTATAGTACTACCCTGATATAAAGACATTGTATCCAATGTTAACACTGTACAGATGTTGTACTCACCTGATATAAAGACATTGTATCCAATGTTAACACCGACGGTATAGTTACTACCTGATATAAAGACATTGTATCCAATGTTAACACGTAAAGTATAGTTACTACCCTGATATAAAGACATTGTATCCAATGTTAACACCGACGGTATAGTTCTACCTGTATAAATCATTGTATCCAATTTACACCGTACGTTAGTTACACTGATTATAAAGACATTGTATCCAATGTAACACATGTACAGTATAGTATTACACCCTGATATAAAGACATTGTATCCAATGTTAACACCGTACGGTATAGTTACTACCCTGATATAAAGACATTGATCAATGTTAAACACGTAGTATAGTTAACCCTGTATAAAGACATTGTATCCAATGTTAACACGTACGGTAGTTACTACCCTGATTAAAGACATTGTATCCAATGTTAACATCGTACGGATATAGTTACTACCCTGATATAAAGAAATTGTATCACTCACATCGTAACGGTATAGTTACTACCGATAAAGACATTGTATCCAATGTTAACACTGTACAGTATAGTTACTACCCTGATATAAAGACATTGTATCCAATGTTAACACAGTACAGTATAGTTACTACCCTGATATAAAGACATTGTATCGAATGTTAACACCGTACGGTATAGTTACTACCCTGATATAAAGACATTGTATCCAATGTTAACATCGTACGGTATAGTTACTACCCTGATATAAAGACATTGTATCCAATGTTAACATCGTACGGTATAGTTACTACCCTGATATAAAGACATTGTATCCAATGTTAACATCGTACGGTATAGTTACTACCCTGATATAAAGACATTGTATCCAATGTTAACACTGTACAGTATAGTTACTACCCTGATATAAAGACATTGTATCCAATGTTAACACAGTACAGTATAGTTACTACCCTGATATTTAAAGACAATGTATCGAATGTTAACACCGTACAGGTTAGTTACTACCCTGATATAAAGACCTTGTATCAATGTTAACACTGTACAGTATAGTTACTACGATATAAAGACATTGTATCCAATGTTAACATGTACGTATAGTTACTACCCTGATATAAAGAAATTGTATCCAATGTTAACAGTACGGTATAGTTACTACCTGATATAAAGACATTGTATCCATGTTAACACTTGTACGGTATAGTTACTACCCTGTATAAAGACATTGTACCAATGTTAACTCGTACGGTAAGGTACTACCTGATATAAAGCATTGTATCCAATGTTACACGTACGTTAGTTACTACCCTGATAAAAGACATTGTATCGAATGTTAACACCGTACGGTATAGTTACTACCCTGATATAAAGACATTGTATCCATGTTAACACTGTACAGTAGATTACTAACTGATATAAAGGACATTGTATCCAATGTTAAACGTACAGTATAGACTACCTGATATAAAAACATTGTATCCAATGTTAACACCGTACGGTATAGTTACTACCCTGATATAAAGACATTGTATCCAATGTTAACACGTACAGTAAGTTACTACCATGATATAAAGAAATTGTATCCAATGTTAACAGTACGGTATAGTTACTACCTGATATAAAAGACATTGTATCCATAAACAGTACAGTATAGTTACTACCCTGATTTAAAGACATTGTATCCAATGTTAACACGTACGGTATAGTTACTACCTGATATAAAGACATTGTATCCAATGTTAACACTGACAGTATAGTTACTACCCTGATATAAAGACTTGTATCCAATGTTAACATGTACGTTAGTTACTACCTGAATAAAGACATTGTATCCATGTTAACAACGTACGGTATAGTTACTACCGATAAAAGCACTTGTATACGAATGCTTTAACTCCGTATGGTATAGTTACTACACCTGATATAAAGACATTGTATCCAATGTTAACACCGTACGGTATAGTTACACCCTGAATAAAGACATGTATCCAATGTTATACCGTACGGTATAGTATACTACCCTGATATAAAGACATGTATCAATGTAAACATGTACGTATAGTTACTACCTGATATAAAGACTTGTATCCCAAGTTAACATGTTACAGTATAGTTACTACCCTGATATAAAGACATTGTATCCAATGTTACACGTACGGTATAGTTACTACCCTGAATAAAGACATTGTATCCAAAGTTAACACGTACAGTATAGTTCTCCCTGATATAAAGACTTGATCCAATGTAACACAGTACGTATAGTTACTACCTGATATAAAGACATTGTATCCAATGTTAACATCGTACGGTATAGTACTACCCTGATATAAGACATGTATCCAATGTTAACATGTACGGTATAGTTACTACCCTGAGATAAAGACATGTATCCAATGTTAACACGTAGTATAGTTACTACCTGATTAAAGACATTGTATCCAATGTAACACAGTACAGTATAGTTACTACCCTGATATAAAGACATTGATTCGAATGTTAACACAGTACGGTATAGTTACTACCCTGATATAAAGACATTGTATCCAATGTTAACACTGTACAGTATAGTACTACCCTGTATAAAGACTTGTATCAATGTTAACAATCTACGGTATAGTTACTACCTGTATAAAGACATTGTATCCAATGTTCACTGTACGGTATAGTTCTACCTGATTAAGACATTGTTCCAATGTAACTCGTCGGTATTGTACTACCCTGATATAAAGAATTGTATCCAATGTTACACAGTACAGATAGTTACTACCCTGATATAAGACATTGTATCGAATGTTCAAACTGTACAGTACAGGTTACTACCCTGATATAAGACATTGTATCCACATGTTAACTTAGTACGTATAGTTACTACCCTGATATAAAGACATTGTATCCAATGTAACACTGTCGTATAGTTCTACCCTGATATAAAGACATTGTCCAATGTTAACACCGTACAGGTATAGTTACTAACTGATATAAAGACATTGTATCCAATGTAACAGTAAGGTATAGTTACAATGATATAAAGACATTGTATCCAATGTTAACACTGTACAGTATAGTTATACCCTGATATAAGACATTGTATCCAATGTTCTGACACTGTACAGTATATTACTACCCTGTATAAAGACATTGTATCCAATGTTAACATGTAAGTATAGTTACTACAGATATAAAGACATTGTATCCAATGTTAACATATACAGTTATAGTTATACCCTGATATAAAGACATGTATCCAATGTAAACGTACGTATAATTACTACCACTGATATAAGACACTTGATCCAATGTTAACACGTACGTATAGTAATACCCGATATAAAGACATATTCCAATGTTAACACTTGACGTATAGTTACTACCCTGATATAAGACATTGTATCCAATGTTAACACTGTACAGTATAGTTACTACCGATATAAAGCATTGTATCCCATGTTAACACTGTACAGTATAGTTACTACCCTAATAAAAACATGTATCAGACAATGTTAAACGGCCAGTCAACTGACTGATTATTACTACCCTGATAAAAGACTTGTATCCAATGTAACACCGTACAGTATTTACTACCCTGATATAAAGCATTGTATCCTGTAACACCGTACGGTATAGTACTAACCTGATATAAAGACATTGTATCCAATGTAAACACAGTACAGTATAGTTACTACCCTGATTAAAGACATTGTATCGAATGTTAACACCGTTACGTATAGTTACTACCTGATATAAAGACATTGTATCCAATGTTAACACGTACGTATATGTTACTACCTATGATAAAACAATTGGATCCAATGTTAACACTGTACAGTATAGTTACTACCCTGATATAAAGACAGTGATCCAATGTTAACACGTACGGTTAGTTACTACCCTGATATAAAGACATTGTATCCAATGTTAACTCCGTACGGTATAGTATACTACCCTGATAAAAGACATGTTATCAATGTTTAACACCGACGGTATAGTTACTACCCCTGATATAAAGACATTGTATCCAATGTTAATACCGTACGGTATAGTTACTACCTGATATAAAGACATTGTATCCAATGTTAACCGTACGTATATTACTACCCTGAATAAAGACCATTGTATCCAAAGTTAACACGTACAGTATGTTACTACCCTGATATAAAGACATTGTATCCCATGTTAACGTACGGATATAGTTACTACCCTGATATAAAGACATTGTATCCAATGTTACACGTACGTATGTTACTACCCTGATATAAAGACATTGTATCCAATGTTAACACGTACGGATGTTACTACCCTGATATAAAGACATTGTATCCAATGTTAACACGTACGGTATAGTTACTACCTGATATAAAGACCATTGTATCCAATGTAACATCGTACGGTATAGTTATACCCTGATATAAAGACTTGTATCCAATGTTAACACGTACGTATAGTTACTACCCTGATATAAGACATGTATCCAATGTTAACACAGTACGGTATCGTAATACGACTTATAAAGGACATTGTATCCAATGTTAACACTGTACAGTATAGTTACTACCCTGATTAAAGACATTGTATCGAATGTTAAAACCGTTACGGTATGTTACTACCTGATATAAAGACATTGTATCCAAGTTTAACACGTGACAGTATAGTTACTACCCTGATTAAAGACATGTATCGAAATGTAAACAGTACGGTTAGTTACTACCTATAAAGAATTGTATCCAATGTAACATCGTCGGTATAGTTACTCCTGATATAAGACATTGTATCCAATGTTAACATCGTACGGATATGTTACTCACCTGATATAAAGACATTGAACAACTGTTAACACAGTACAGTATAGTTATACCTGATATAAAGACATTGTATCGAATGTTTAACCGTTACGGTATAGTTACTACTTGATATGACATTGTATCAATGTTAACACTGTACAGTATAGTTACTACCCTGAATAAAGACTTGTACGAATGTTAACCGTACGGTATAGTTACTACCTTGATATAAAGACATTGTATCCAATGTTAACATGTACGGTTATGTTACTACCCTGAATATAAAGACATGTGTATCCAATTGTAACATCGTACAGTATAGTTACTACCTGATATAAGACATTGTATCCAATGTTAACACCGTACAGTATAGTTACTACCCTGATATAAAGACATTGTATCGAATGTTAACACTGTACAGTATCAGTTACTACCCTGATATAAAGACATTGTATCCAATGTTAACACAGTTTACTGTATGTCTACTACCTGATATAAAAGACATGTATCCAATGTTAACACTGTGCGGTATAGTTACTACCCTGATATAAAGACCTTGTATCCATGTTAACACACGTACAGTATAGTTACTAACCTGATAAAAGACATTGTATCCAATGTTAACATGTACGGTATAGTTACTACATGATATAAAGACATTGTATCCATGTTAACACTGTACAGTATAGTTACTACCCTGATAAAAGACATGGTATCCAATGTTAGCACTGTACAGTATAATTACTACCTGATATAAAGACATTGTATCCAATGTTAACACTGTACGTATAGTTACTACCCTGATATAAAGACATTGTTATCCAGTGTTAACACTATACAGTATAGTTACTACCCTGATTAAAGACATTGTCCATGTTAACACTGTACGTATAGTTACTACCCTGATAAAGACATGTATCCAATGTTAACACCGTACGGTATAGTTACTACCCTATTAAAGACATTGTATCCAATGGTAACACTGTACAGTATAGTTACTACCCTAATATAGACATGTATCCAATGTAACACTGTACAGTATAGTTACAACCTGATATAAAGACATGTATCCAATGTTAACACTGACAGTTAGTTACTACCCTGTATTAAAAACATGTATCCAATGTAACACCGTACGGTATAGTTACTACCCCTGATATAAAGACATTGTATCCAATGTTAACACCGTACAGTATAGTACTACCCTGATATAAAGAAATTGTATCCAATGTTAACCAGTACGGTATAGTTACTACCCTGATATAAAGACATTGTATCCAATGTATCATCAGTACAGTTACGTTAACTACCCTGATTTAAAGACCTTGTATCGAATGTTAACACCGTACGGTATAGTTACTACCTGATATAAAGACATTGTTCCAATGTTACACTGTACAGTATAGTTACTACCTGATATAAAGACAGTGATCCAAGGTTAACACTGTACAGGATAGTTACTACCCTGATATAAAGACATTGTATCCATGTTAACACGTACGTAATAGTTACTACCCGCTCAAAGACATTGTATCCAATGCTAACTCCGTATCGGTATAGTATAGTACTACCCTGATATAAAGACATGTATCCAATGTTAACACTGTACAGCTATATATACTAACCTGATATATAAGACATGTATCCAAGTTAACATGTACGTATAGTACTACCCTGATATAAAGACATTGTATCCAATGGTAACACCGTACGGTATAGTTACTACCCTGATATAAAGACATTGTATCCAATGTTAACACTGTCAGTATAGTTACTACCCTGATATAAAGACTGTATCCATGTTAACACGTACGGTATAGTTACTACCCTGATATAAAGACATTGTATCCCATGTTAACACTCGTACGGTATAGTTACTACCCTGATATAAAGACATTGTATCCAATGTTACACAGTACGGTATAGTTACTACCCTGATATAAAGACATTTTGATCCAATGTAACACAGTACAGATAGTGTACTACCTGATTAAAGACATTGTATCGAATGTTAACACCGTACGGATAGTTACTACCTGATAAAAGACATTGTATCCCATGTTAACCACGGTACAGTTACTACCTGATATAAAGACATTGTATCCAATTGTAACACTGTACAGTATAGTTCTACCGATATAAAGACATTGATCCAATGTTAACCGTACGGTATAGTTACTACCTGATATAAAGACATTGTATCAATGGCTAACATACGTACGGTATAGTACTACCCTGATATAAAGACATTGTATCCAATGTTAACACGTACGGTAGTTACTACCCTGATATCAGACATGTATCCAATGTAATACGTACGGTATAGTTACACCTGATATAAAGACATTGTATCCAATGGTAACACTGTACGTATAGTTACAACCTGATTAAAGACATTGGATCCAAGTTAACACAGCCTGTATAGTTACTTTCTGATAAAGACATTGTATCCAATGTTAACACCGTACGGTATAGTTACTACCCTGATATAAAGACATTGTATCCAATGTTAACCCGTACAGAGTATATCCCTGATATAAAGACATGTATCCAATGTTAACACAGTACGGTATAGTTCTACCCTGATATAAGACATTGGTATCCATGTTAACATCGTAGTATAGTACTTACTCCTGATATAAGACATTGTATCCCAATGTTAACACGTACGGTATAGTTACTACCCTATATAAAGACTTGTATCCAATGTTAACACGTACAGTATAGTTTACTACCCTGATATAAAGACAGTATCGAATGTAACACCGTACGGTATAGTTACTACCCTGATATAAAGACATTGTATCCAATGTTAACACTGTACAGTATGTTACACCTGATATAAGAATACTGTATCGAATGTTAAACAGTACGTTAGTGACTACCTGATATAAAGACATTGTATCCAATGTAACATCGTAAGATAGTTACTACCTGATATAAAGACATTGTATCAATGTTAAACGTACGGTATAGTTACTACCCTGATATAAAGACATTGTATCCAATGTTAACACGTACAGTATGTTACTACCCTGATATAAAGACAGCTGTATCAATGTAAAACCTGTACAGTAGTTACTACCCTGATATAAAGACATTGTATCCAATGTTAACACAGTATACGGTATAGTTACTACCCTGATATAAGACATTGTATCCAATGTTAACACTGCGGTATAGTTACTACCCTGATATAAAGAATTGTATCCAATGTTAACACCGTACAGTATAGTTACTAACCTGATATAAAGACCTTGTATCCAATGTTAACAATGTAGGTATAGTTACTACCAATGATATAAGACATTGTATCCAATGTTAACACTGTACAGTATAGTACTACCCTGATATAAAGACATTGTATCCCATGTTAAACTGTACCGTATAATTACTACCCTGATTATAAAGACATTGTATCCAATGTTAACACTGTACAGTATAGTTACTACCCTGATATAAAGACATTGTATCCAATGTTAACACTACAGTATAGTTACTACCCTGATATAAAGACATTGTATCAATGTTAACACCGTACGGTATAGTTACTACCTGATATAAAGACACTTGTATCCAATGTTAACACCGTAGGTATAGTTACTACCCTGATATAAAGACATTGTATCCAATGTAACACTGTAAGTCTAGTAATACCCTAATATAAAGACATTGTATCCAGTGAACACTGTACCGTATAGTTACTACCCTGATATAAAGGACATTGTATCCAATGTTAACACTGTACGCAGTATAGTTACACCTGATATAAAGACATTGTGATTCAATGTTAACCACAGTACAGTATAGTTACTACCCTGATATAAAAGACACTGTATCCAATGTTAACACCTACGAGTAAGTTAACCTGATATAAAGACATTGTATCCAATGTTACCGTTACGGTATAGGTACTAATGATTAAAGACATCGTATCAATGTTAACAAGACGTATAGTTACTACCCTGATTAAAGACATGTATCCAATGTTAACACTTACGGTATAGTTACTACCCTGATATAAAGACATTGTATCCAATGTTAAAATCGTAGGTATAGTTACTACCTGATATAAAGGACATTGTATCCAATGTTAACATCGTACGGTTATAGTTACTAGCATATATAAAGACATTGTATCCAATGTGTAACACTGTACAGTATAGTACTACCCTGATATAAAGCAAGTTCCATGGTAACAGTACAGTAGTTACTACCTGATTTAAAGACATTGTATCCGATGTTAAAAACCCTACGGTCTAGTTACTACCTGATATAAAGACATTGTATCCAAGTTAACATGTACGGTATGTTACTACCCTGATATAAAGACATTGTATCCAATGTTAACATCGTACGGTATAGTTACTACCCTGATATAAAGAATTGATCCAATGTTACACCAGACGTATGTTACTACCCTGATATAAAGACAATTGTATCCAATGTTAACAAGTACAGTAAGTTACTACCCTGATATAAAGACATTGTATCCAATGTAACAGTAACGGTATATTACTACCCTGATATAAAGACATTGTATCCAATGTTAACACTGTACAGTATAGTTATACCCTGATATAAAGACATTGTACCAATGTTAACACCGTGCGTATAGTTACTACTGATATAAAGACATTGAATCCATGTTAACACTGTAGGTATAGTTACTACCCTGATATAAAGACTTGTATCCAATGTTAACACGACGGATAGGTACTACACTGATATAAAGACATTGTATCCAATGTTTAACAATGTACGGTATAGTTAACCCTTGAATAAAGACATTGGATCCAATGTTAACACTGTACGAGTATAGTTACTACCCTGATATAAAGACATTGTATCCAATGTTAACCATGTACAGTATAGTTACTACCCTGATATAAAGACATTGTATCCAATGTAACACAGTACAGTATAGTTACTACCCTGATATAAAGACATCTGTCCAAGTTAACGTGATACGGTATAGTTACTACTGATATAAAACTCGTATCCAATCGTTAAAATACGGTATAGTTACTACTGATTATAAGACAGTATCCAATGTTAACACGTATACGGTATAGTTACTACCTGATATAAAGACATTGATCCAATGTTAACATCGTACGGTATAGTTATACCCTGAATAAAGGACATGGATAAATGGTAAATCGTACGGTATAGTACTACCCTGATATAAAGACATTGTATCCAATGTTAACACTGTCAGTATAGTTACTACCCTGATATAAAAGACATTGTATCCATGTTAACGTACAGTATAGTTACTACCCTGATTAAAGACATTGTCGAATTTAACGTACGGTATCGTACTACCTGATATAAAGGAATGTATCCAATGTTAACATACGGTATAGTACTAACCTGATATAAAGACATTGTGATCCAATGTTAACATATACGGTATAGTACTACCATGATATAAGACATGTATCCAATGTTAAACAGTACAGTATAGTTACTACCCTGATATAAAAGAATTGTATCGAATGTTAACACTGTACAGTACAGTTACACCCTGATATAAAGACATGTCATCCAATGTTAACACGTAACGGTATAGTTACTACCCTGATATAAAGACATTGTATCCAATGTAACACTGCGGTTATAGTTTTACCCTGATATAAAGACCTTGTATCCATGTTAACACCGTACAGTATAGTTACTAACCTGATATAAAGACATGTATCCAATGTTAACACGTACGGTAAGTTACTACCAAGATATAAGACATTGTATCCAATGTTCCACTGTACGTATAGTTACTACCCTGATATAAAGAATTGTATCCAATGTTAACACTTACAGTATATTACTACCTGTATAAAGACATTGTATCCAATGTAACACTGTACAGTATAGTTACTACCCTTATAAAGACATTGTATCAATGTTAACACGATACAGTATAGTTACTACCCGATATAAAGACATTGTATCCAATGTTAACATGATACGGTATTATGTACTACCCGATATAAAGACACTGTATCCAATGTTAACAGTACGGTATAGGTTACTACCTGATATAAAGACATTGTATCCAATGTTAACACACTGTACGTATGTTACTACTCTATAAAAGACAGTATCCAAGATTAACAACTGTACAGTATAGTTACTACCCTGATATAAAGGACATTGTATCCAATGTTACACACTGTTACAGGTAGTTACTACCCTGATATAAAGACATTGTATCCAATGTTCACACAGTAACAGTATAGTTACTACACTGATATAAGACACTGTATCCATGTTAACACCTACGGTATAGTTATACCCTGATTAAAGACCATTGTATCCATGTTAACATATACGGTATAGTTACTACCCGTGATAAAAGACATCGTATCCAATGTTAACAATGTACGGTATAGTTACTTACCTGATATAAAGACACTGTATCCCAATGTATAGACTATACGGGTAGTTACTCCCTGATATAAAGACACTTATCCATGGTTACACCCTACGGATATAGTTACTACCCTGATTAAAGACATTGTAGTCCATGGAACAGTAACGGTATAGTTACTACCCCTGATATAAGACACTGTATCCAATGTTAACACATACGGTTAGTTACTACCCTGATACTAAGACACTGTATCCAATGTTAACACTATACGGTATAGTTACTACCCTGATATAAAGACATCGGATCCAATGTTACACATGTACGGTATGTTACTACCCCTGATATAAAGACCCCGTGATCCAATGTTAACCCGACGGTATGTTACTACCCTGATATAAAGACATTGTATCCCAATGTTAAACACGGTACAGTTAGTTACTACCTATATAAAGACATGTATCCAATGTTAACCCTGTACAGTATAGTTACTACCTGTATAAAGGACATTGTATCCATGTTAAACACTGTACGTTTAGTTATACCCTGATATAAAGACATTGTATTCAATGTTAACACATCCAGTATAGTACCCTGATATAAGACATGTATCCAATGTTAACACCTACGGTTATAGTTACTACCCTGATTAAAGACATGATCCAATGTTAACGTTATACGGTATATTACTACCACTGATATAAAGCATGTAATCCAATGTTAACATCGTACGGTATAGTTACTACCCTGATATAAAGACATTGTATCCAATGTTAACACAGTACAGTATAGTTACTACCCTGATATAAAGACATTGTATCGAATGTTAACACCGTACGGTATAGTTACTACCCTGATATAAAGACATTGTATCCAATGTTAACACTGTACAGTATAGTTACTACCCTGATATAAAGACATTGTATCGAATGTTAAAACCGTACGGTATAGTTACTACCTTGATATAAAGACATTGTATCCAATGTTTAACACAGTAGGCGGATAAGTTAGCTACTAACCCTGATATAAGACATTACTCAATGTTAACACACGTCATAGAAGTTACTACCCTGATTTAAAGACATTGTATCGAATGTTAACACCGTACGGTATAGTTATTACACCTGATATAAAGACATTGTATCCAGTTAACACTGTACATATAGTCTATATAACCCTGATATAAAGACTTGAATATGACATTGTTCACAGTAATAGTTAGTACTACCCTATATAAAGCATTGTACTCCATGTTATCAACAGCGTAAGGACGACCCTTGATAAAACACTGTATCCAATGTAACACGTACGTATAGTACACCCGATAAAAGACGATTCCAAGAAACACCGTACGGATAGAGTTTACTACCCGGATATGCTGAAGACAATTGTATCCAGATTGTCTACTACAACACGCTGCCGTGTACTGGTTAGCCATACCGCATTAGCCTGATAAAGCCATTGTATCCAATGTTAACACGTACAGTATAGTTACTACCCTGATATAAAGACATTGTATCCAATGTTAAACACTGTACGTATGTTACTTCCTGTATAAAGACATTGTATCCAATTTAACACCTGACGTATAGTTTACTACCTGATTAAAAGACATTGTATCTCGTTAACACTGTACAGTATAGTTACTACCCTGTATAAAGACATTGTATCCAATGTTACACATGTACGGTATAGTACCTACCTGTTAAAGACATTGTATCCAATGTTAACACGTAGCGTATAGTTACTACCCTGATATAAAGACATTGTATCCAATGTTAACACGTACGGTATAGTTACTACACCTGATATAAGACATTGTATCCAATGTTAACACGTACAGTATAGTTTACTACTCCTGATATAAAGACATTGTCCTCAATGTACAACTGTACGGTTAGTTTAGTTACTACCCTGATATAAGACATTGTATCCAATGTTAACACTGTACAGTATAGTTACTACCTGGATATAAAGACATTGTATCCAATGTTAACACGTACGGTATAGTTACTACTTGATATAAAGACATTGTATCCAATGTTAACACGTACGGTATAGTTACTACCTCTGATAAAGACATTGTATCCAATGTTAACACTGTCCGGTATATGTTACTACCTCTGATATAAAGACATTGTATCCAATGTTAACACAGTACAGTATAGTTACTACCCTGATATAAAGACATTGTATCAATGTTAACACACAGTACAGTTACTACCCACTACTATATAAAGACATTGTATCCAATGTTAACAGTATACGGTATATGTACTATACCCCTGATATAAAGACATTGTTCCAATGTTAACACTGGCGTATAGTTACTACCCTGATATAAAGAATTGTATCCAATTTAACACCGTACAGTAAGTTTACTACCTGATATAAAGACATTGTATCCAATGTTAACACTGTACGGTATAGTTACTACCTGATATAAAGACATTGTCACACAATGTTACACTGTACAGTAAGTTACTACCCTGATATAAACATTGTATCCAATGTTACACTGTACAGATAGTTACTACCCTGATATAAAGACATTGTATCCAATGTTAACACGTAGAACGTATAGTTACTACACCTGATATAAAGACATTGTATCCAATGTTAACACTATACGGTATAGTTACACCTGATATAAAGACATTGTATCCAATGTTAACACTGTACGGTAGTTACGTATACCCCTGATATAAAGACATGGTATCCAATGTTAACACCACGGTATATGTTCCTACCCTGATTAAAGACATGTATCCAATGTAAACACTGTACAGTTATTACTACCTAATATAAAGACATTGTATCCAATGTTCACTGTACAGTATAGTTACTACCCTGATATAAAGACATTGTATCCAATGTTAACACGTACAGTATAGTTACTACCTACCCTGATATAAAGACATTTTTCCAATGTTAACACAGTACAGTATAGTTACATACACTGATATAAAGCACGTATCCAATGTTAACACTAACGATATAGTTACTACCCTGTATAAGAACATTGATCCAATGTTAACAGTATACGGTATAGTTACTACACTGATATAAAGACATTATCCAATGTTAACAGTACAGTATATGTTATACCCTGAATAAAGACACTGTATAAACAAGTCCAATGTTAACACTAGACGTATCGTTAACTACACTGATATAAAGACATTTATCCAATGTAACAACGTACGTAATAGTTACTACCCTGATATAAAGACATGTATCCAATGTTAACATCGTACGGTATAGTTACTACCTGATATAAAGACATTGTATCCAATGTTAACACTTACGTATAGTTACTACCCATATAGACATTGTATCCAATGTTAACACAGTACATTATAGTTACTACCCTGATATAGACATTGTATCAATGTTAAAACCTACGGTATAGTTACTACCTGATATAAAACATTGTATCCATGTTTAACATCGTACGGTATAGTTACTACCCTGATATAAGACATTGTATCCAATGTAACATCTAGCGGTATAGTACTACCCGATAATAAAGACATTGTATCCAATGTTAACACAGTACAGTATAGTTACTACCCTGATAAAAGACAATTGTATCAATGTTAACCTGTACAGTAAGTTACATACCTCCTGATATAAAGACATTGTATCCAATGTTAACATAACGGTATAGTTACTACCTGTATAAAGACATTGTATCCAATGTTAACACTGTCGGTATAGTTACTACCCTGATATAAAAAATTGTATCCAATGTTAACAACTGTCAGTATAGTTACTACCTATATAAAGACATTGTATCCAATGTTAACACTGTACGTTAAGTTACTACCCTGATAAAAGACATGTATCCAATGTTAACACGTACGTATAGTTACTACCCATGATATTAGACATTGTATCCATTTAACACTTCCAGTATAGTTAACTACCCTAATATAAGACATTGTATCCAATGTAACACTGTACAGTATAGTTACTACCCTGATATAAAGACATGTATCCAATGTTAACACTGTACAGTATAGTTACTACCCTGATATAAAGACATTGTATCAATGTTAACACGTACAGTATAGTTACTACCCTGATAAAAGACATGTATCCATGTTAACAGTACGGTATATTACTACCCTGATATAAAGACAGGTATCCAATGTTAACAATGTACGTATAGTTACTACCCTGATATAAAGACATGTATCCAATGTTACACTTACGGTATAGTTACTACCCTGATATAAGACATTGTATCCAATGTTAACATCGTACGGTATAGTTACTACCCTGATATAAAGACATTGTATCCAATGTTAACACTGTACGGTATAGTTACTACCCTGATATAAAGACATTGTATCCAATGTTACCACGTACAGTATAGTTACTACCCTGATATAAAGACATTGTATCCAATGTTAACACGTACAGTATAGTTACTACCCGATTTAAAGACATTGTATCAATGTTAAAACCGTACGGTAAGTTACTACCTATTGATATAAGACATGTGATCCAATGTTAACATCGTACGGTATAGTTACTACCCGATATAAAGACATTGTATCCAATGTTAACATCTGTACAGGTATAGTTACTACCATACTTGATATAAGACTTGTATCCAATGTTAACACAGTACAGTATAGTTTACTACCCTGATAAGACATTGTATGTCAGAATGTTAACACTGTACAGTAAGTTACTACCCTGATATAGACATTGATCCAATGTTAACAGTATACGGTATAGTTACTACCCTGATATAAAGACATTGTATCCAATGTTACACTGTCGTATAGTTACTCACCCTGATATAAAGACATTGTATCAATGTTAACACCGTACGTATAGTTACTACCTGATATAAAGACATTGTATCCAATGTTAACACTACTACGGTATAGTTACTACAATGAATAAAACATTGTATCCAATGTTAACACTGTACAGTATAGTTACTACCCTGATATAAAGACATTGTATCCAATGTTAACACTGTACAGTATAATTCTAACCCTGATATAAAGCATTGTATCCAATGTTAACACTGTACAGTATAGTTACTACCCTGATATAAGACATGTGTACCAATGTTAAACTGTACAGTATAGTTACTCCCTGATATAAAGACATGGTATCCAATGTTAACACTGTACGTATAGTTACTACCCTGATATAAGACACTGTATCCAATGTAACACGTACGGTATAGTCCTACCCTGATATAAAGACATTGTATCCAATGTTAACACTGTACAGTATAGTTACTACTACCTCTGATTAAAGACATTGTATCATAATGTAAAACATCTGTACAGTATAGTTTACTACCCTGATATAAAGACATTGTATCCAATGTTAACACTGTACAGTATAGTTACTACCCGATATATAAAGACATTGTATCAATGTTAACACAGTACAGTATAGTTACTACCCTGATATAAAGACATGTATCCAATGTTAACACCTACGTATAGTTACTACCCTGATATAAAGACATTGTATCCATGTTACAGTATACGGTATAGTTACTACCCTGATATAGACAATGTATCCAATGTTACATGTACGGTATAGTTACTACCCTGATATAAAGACCTGTATCCAATGTTAAACTATACTGATAGTTACTACCCTGATATAAAGACACTGTATCAATGTTACACCCTACGGTATAGTTACTACCCTGATATAAAGAAATTGTATCCAATGTTACACGTAACGGTATAGTTACTACCCTGATATAAAGACTGTTTCCAATGTTAACACTAGTACGGTATAGTTACTACCCTGATATAAGACACTGTATCCAATGTTAACACTATACGGTATAGTTACTACCCTGATTAAAGACATCTATCCAATGTTAACACTGTAGCGTATAGTTACTACCCTGATATAAAGACATGTATCCATGTTAACACCGTACGGTATAGTTACTACCCTGATATAAAGACATTGTATCCAATGTTAACACTGTACAGTATAGTTACTACCCTGAATATAAAGACATTGTATCCAATGTTCCACTGTACAGTATAGTTTACTACCGAAGAAAAGACTAACCTAGTACATTATGTTACTACACAACTCCTGATATAAGACATTGTATCCAATGTTAACACGTACATTATAGTTACTTACCCATATAAAGACATTGTATCCAATGTTAACAACACGTATATATAGTTACTACCCAGACCTGATATAAGACACTGTATCCAATGTTAACACTCTACGGTATATTACTACCCTGATATAAAGACATTGTATCCAATGTTACAGTATACGGTATAGTTACTACACCTGTTATAAAAGACATCGTATCAATGTTAACATGTACGGTATAGTTACTACCCTGATATAAAGACACTGTATCCAATGTTAACACTATACGGTATAGTTACTACCCTGATATAAAGACACTGTATCCAATGTTAACACTATACGGTATAGTTACTACCCTGATATAAAGACCTTGTATCCAATGTTAACACTGTACGGTATAGTTACTACCCTGATATAAAGACACGTATCCAATGTTAACACATACGCGGTATAGTTACTACCCTGATATAAAGACATCGTATCCAATGTTAACACTGTACGGTATAGTTACTACCCTGATATAAAGACATTGTATCCAATGTTAACACCGTACAATACAGTTACTACCCTGATATAAAGACATTCAGGCTCATTTACCCAGAAATGCTATTGCTCTGTAACATATCGGGTTACGTTGAAATGTAAATAAAATATACTTGTATTATGATTTTATAGGTATCTTAGCTGCAAACTATGAGATTACTAATCTAATCAGTATTTGTCTGTTGTGGTAAGATACACAGCGATAATGACAATCCCTATCATACTACTGTGTGTCCCCATTACAACAAACCTTCCAAAGTTACAAATGCGTGATGCTGGTTGTGATAAAATCTCTGAAACCTAATTCTGTATGTCTATTATCGTATAACTGAACTCGTCTCAGTTCCCCTTTGAATTGGGACACAAATTAATTATGTAATGTCTGACCCCAGAATTGCACTGTACTGTTTCTCTATGTGTCCTACATTAAAGGGGAGTGTTGGTTTGGCTTGGATATTATTGCTGCATAGGGAATAGAGAATTTAGCACATCCAGCAGTTTTTCAGAGGGACGTTGGATGGAATATTAAAGAGCTGTGTCGCTCCACATTAGCTAGTGCTGCATCCAGTAATCTGTGTATATCCAGGTGTTTTACGAGATAAACTTGGAACCTTACTTGAGATTAAACGGGTGAAACACTTATTTAGGGTAATATTGAGTATACGGTAACTATCTCCATTCCTATAGAGCAATAGACGGAAGGCAGATACTGAGAACTTTAGCTTGAGAACCTTCTGTCCAGTAGATCTGTAGAAGTCTACAAACTGTATAGGAACAAGAACCAGGGTCCACTCTGAATGTCCATCCCAATGAGTAGAGGTGAAAGGTCCATTTCCCATAGACTGGTTCCTCCTTAAAGGTCCACATATGAAATGATAATGCCATTAAACTTTCCAAATACATGGATCTCCCAAGGCAATGCAGATTAAGGATCTGATTACAATGTATCCAGAATAGAGTCCGAGTGTCATTAATAAACAAAGGGTCTTTTCTGATAAATGATCAGAATTCACGCCAGGCTGCCAATGGTTCCATGGTAGTACGGACACCAAACGGTAGGAAAGATCAGGAAGGTATTATAATTAGAGATGTCCGAACTTCGCAAAATCCGGTCCGCTCGAGTTTTCGGAAAAATTTGAAAATCCGCGAGCGGACCCATTAAAATCTATTAAAATGAAAGTTCGGCAAAATCCGTTCTTCAAAAATACGAGGATTCTTCGAAAATATGGACCCGAAAATGTGGCTTGCTCCATCCCAAAATGTGAAAAATCCGTGAAATTTTGAATTTACGAGGATATCTCGTATTTTCCTGTATTTTCGAAAATACGAGAAATCCTCGTAATTTCTAAGATTTTCGAAAACGCACTCAGAAAAGTTTGGAAGGCGGAAAACCGGAAAATCCGCGATATCCGCTGTTCGCGAACGAGGTGAATCCGCCGCGGATCAGGATTCGGATCCGCAAACTGGGCCATCACTAATTATAATATAATATAATAATCACATAATATAATAGTAATAATATAAAATAATAATAATTACATAATATGAATACTAATAACATTAAAAAATTAATATTAATCACATAATATGAATAATAATATTAAATAATACGAATCATCACATAATATGAACTCTAATAATATTAATTAATAATCACATATGAATATTAATCATGAATAATAATAATCACATAGCATGAATATTAATAATATTAAATAATGATAATCACATAATATCAATGCTAATAATATTAAATAATAATCACATAATATTAATGCTAATAATATTAAATAAAAATAATCACATAATAATATAATATTACAAAGAAAATCCACAGTCTCTATTCCATAACGTAACTTGCAATAACCTTATAATGTACTGTAGAGGTAAATAAGGCCAATATGTTCAGCAGATTGTGAAGAATGCCACTTTTATTGAACCATCAACATAACGCACAACGTTTCGGGGGATCCTCACCCTTCATCAGGAGGAGCCCCCAAAACAATCAGGGAGATTCAATAAAAGTTATTATCGTTTAAAATGGTGCTAATTTTCCCCCAACCAATCAGATCTTATTTAACATTTGAAAGCTAACATCTGATTGGTTGGGGCAAAATTAGCACCATTTTAAACGACAAGACCTTTTATTGAATAACCCTGATAGTGTGTTATGTTGATGGTTCAATAAAAGTTTGTTCACTTTTCTACAAGGTGTGTGATTCTTCACAATTTGCTGACCATATTCGATATTATTAACCCTTTAGGGGTAAGGGTTTGAAGAATCTGATCCCCCCCCTCTCGCAGATGAGCTGAGGGCATTATTTGGTAAATAACCCTGCTGGCTGGTCCCAGTATTACAATGTCCTGTAGACACTGTCAGTGTGTTGGATTTAGTGCAGTTGTGTGGATTGAATATTGACTACATGGTGTGTAACTAGGTCAGTCCAGCACTGAACATCATGTGATACAAAATGCTGGCTCAGTGATTTCTCAGGTTAAACTCTATTTTAATAACTCCCCAGATACAGACTGATCACAGTCACATTTACAATGAACTCTTCCATCTCCACCTTCCGCCAGTTTACACTGATAAAGCTCCTTGTTGGGTGGGGGGATTGTGGGTAAAGGGTGTGTATGTGTTAGCGTGTATCCAAGTTTGTCAACCCCTAAGACCCAGACCGAGCAAGGTCTAAAGTTAAAAATTCAGCTCATACTTACCTCGTTCCCTCGACTGTCTTCTGGTTGGTTCCGTGCAAGAAAGTAAAAGTGGCCGGACCGGCAGCAGCTCCTGTGATTGGCTGAGACATTGCGATCACAAATTTTTTTTAGAGGTGGACATACAATTCATTTTTTCCCTGTGGCCATAAAAGGGCCGGACCGGCAACAGCTCCTGTGATTGGCTGAGACGCAATGTACATACATACACACATACGGATGTCATTGTGGGAGAATCATTCCTATTCTGTACAATAATAGTATCACCTCTTTTAAAAGGGTAAGTCCAGTCCTCAAATGAAAAATATCACGCCTGGTCCTTCCACTTACCATCTGTCAGTCATGGATGTGACATTTAACAGCCAATAACTAAATGATAATCCCCTAGCTGCCTCCTCTGAGCATGCTCAAGCTCAAAACCAGCTCACTAAATTGCTGAAGGGGCGTGAAAAAATATATCCATTAGCACACACTACCCCTTAGTTTCTATTAGGCATCTAGGAGCATAGCAGACATAAGCTAATGATTTCAGAGGTCATTGTAGGATATATAATGATATTTTAAAGGGGCAATTCATTCTAAAAGGGGGTGGAGTTGTCCTTTAAAGGCAGCACAGTCTCCACCCACCTATTATTTAAATGCCCCATGGAGTGCCAGAATCAATGAAGGACTGAGTAAAAACCCGCCCATTTACCCATAATTCTGTTGGATTGTATCACATTGTAACGGAATCAGTGAAAAGTAACATAAAATATCATTTATTAACATATTTAATGAACATAATAGAAATTAAAGTGTCAAGGTGAAATGTCATACCTCGTCTGACTCTGTTGGCCAACCCAGCGCACTCACATCACCTTCCTCTATATTATACAATAGAACGTTAGTTAACAGGCCTGTTCAATGTCAGGCAGTTGATGTGACAATCTCTCCTTTCGGGTGTATCTATGTCCTTAGGTTGCCTCATTATTGTACAGGGAGCGATGCAAACATAATCTCCCAGAATCCTCTGTACCCTAGCCGTAGCTCTGTCTATCCCTTTAACCGTGACAGAGGAGGATTATTCTAGGCAGTTACACACACAAACATTTCCCATACAAGAAAAAACATTAAATGCACAGTAGCTTGACAGATTTCATACACTAAATGGAAAATACTCGCTGTCAGCCGTGAACTGAAATAAATATATAAATCCCTGTATAAAAACAGTACGGCGCGTTTCATCCCGAAATACGTCCCTGAAACGACCCCTAAAAAGCTCTAAACCGCTCACACCGCCAGGATTTCAAATGGAAGCTTTGGAGTGCAGACTCGGGATAAAAACATAGTTTGAATGAGCATTTAATTCAGCGTGTCCGTAATTACTGTGTGTGTGTGACAATTACACCCGGAGTAATTGCAATTTAATACTCTCCGCCAGGGAAAATTACACCTTGCAGCCTGAAATGTGTTATAAGAATGAACAAAAGACCCTTAGTAATGATGTCTCTACCGCAGGTAAATGGGGCCTTAATGGCACAATTCGGACGCACGAATCCTTCCAGACTGCTGGATACTAAGCAAGGGGAAGTAAGACGCTCGCTAGGCATTAAATACACTATTAAAGGAAAACGACCATTAGAACGACAATTTTTAAAAGGCTACATACACATGGCTGAGCCTGATCAGAGTTTGTAGGACATTATTTAAAGCTTGACATTTCCTATGTGCTAGTATGGGTTAAACTGGGTGGAGCCCTGGGATGTCCAAAGATCGGTTGGGTTATGCTCTGATATTTTAATTGGCTACAGGTTATCCTAATACAGTGATCTGATTGGCTACTAGGTGGTCTAAAACTTTAAATGCTCTAAGGCATCTGATTGGCTAGATTAACTCATGGAAAAGCTACCTACAAAAGTTACATTTCTATTTATCGACAAAAACCCCCACAAATAGAAAATAATCCAATCCCATAGAGATAAATGCTAATTATTTTTGATTTATCACACGTGGAGAGGGATGTCTCTGGGTTTATGTATTTGCAGTTGGGGAAGACAGGAGACATGATTTATCATATTCTGGTTGAATTTGTCCTTTAATCCTTCTGCTCTGACTAACTACAGATTGGTTCAGCCCCATTGTAACCAGACACACATAGTCCAGTTATAATAACGTTAGCTATGTAACATTGATGTCATTCTTATTTCCACTAGGGAAGGGAATTGTCTCTGAGCTATAATATATTTCTCACTGTTGTAGGTAACAAGTTGAGATTTATCAGGTGCAGTAGATTTAGATGTTTGCAGAACAGGCAGAGAATTTCCCTGACGTCCGACTGACACACGTCGCTCCCATTATAATGCAAAACGCAGCTGCATCTGTTTGATAAATTCTCGCAATTCAGCCGTTGAAATGGCCTCTCAGTTCCCAATCCCTGGTTTGTACCGTCAGCTTTTCTCACTCTCCCAAAGGCTATAAAATAAATCCCATTCCCCGGGAGGCCTAATAATGGGAACCTTGTTTAATTCTTTACCGTTTATGTACCGGCAGCGAATGAAGGTCCCCGGAAAGCCATTCACGTGATATGACTTATTCTACATTACGGTTCTCCAATTCCCACGTCTTCTAACAATAAATATAACTAGAAATAAAATGAACGCCGCATTTGTCAGATTTACAACTAGCGCTGCCTGTGTTTAGAATGATAAACTGGATATACCCTTCATTTCCAGCTGGGAGATATATAATATATAATAGCATATATAATAATAATAATATATAATTACATATGTAATAATAATAATAATATATAATAACATATATAATAATAATAATAATATATGATAACATATGTAATAATAATAATAATATATAATAACATATATAATAATAATAATAATAATATATAATAACATATATAATAATAATAATAATATATAATAACATATATAATAATAATATATGATTATACATGTAATAATAAGTATATTAAAATATGTAATTATATATATAACATATATAATCCACCCCCATAATGGGACCCAACAGTACGATTTTTTCCTTTTAATCGGCGCACTACTACTACGTAGTATTATAACTTGGCTCACTTCCCTCACCTCACCTGTTTTCTCTCCCCTTCCATCTATCTTTATCTGGTCACGGAAATCCTCTGTGACTTCTTATATCCTTATAATTTACATTATATGGATAGGATATAAAGGTTGGACTAGATGGACGTATGTCTTTATACAACCTCCAATACTATGTTACTATGTAACCGTTATACAGACATTATGGGTAGGGTATAAAGGTTGGACTAGATGGACGTATGTCTTTATACAACCTCCAATACTATGTTACTATGTAACTGTTATACAGACATTATGGGTAGGGTATAAATGTTGGACTAGATGGACGTATATCTTTATACAACCTCCAATACTATGTTACTATGTAACTGTTATACTGACATTATGGGTAGGGTTTATGGTTGGACTAGATGGATGTATGTCTTTATATAACCTCCAATACTATGTTACTATGTAACTGTTATACAGACATTATGGGTAGGGTATATGGTTGGACTAGATGGACGTGTGTCTTTATACAACCTCCAATACTACCGTATATACTCGAGTATAAACCGACCCGAGTATAAACCGAGGTACCTATTTTTACAATAAAAATCTAGTAAAATTGATTGACTCGAGTATAAACCGGGGGTAGGAAATATGACCACTAATTCAAATCTGTAATTAGCAAAAATGATTCCATGGCATTTCAGATGTGTGCCACCCAGCCACCCCCCTTTCCTCCCACCCACCTACTGCATAAAGTAGGTAGACTTAAAAGTCCACCCTAAACCTAAGATTATATCCTCCTTACTAGAGGGCTGATACCATAATTATAGTAATAAATTTTAATAATTAAAGTGCCACCCTTCCCCCCCCCACCTACCTACCCACCCACAATCCCATTGCATTACCGGTAGGTAATGGTAGACTTAATAGCCCACCAATAGAAAAGAAACCCTCCTTTCTAGAGGGTTGAAGATGCACCGTAGGTAAAGGCTGACTGGGAGACTGTTCTGTTCCATCCTGGGAGACTGTTCTGTTCCATCCTTAATGCCGCTCTGATGTACCGGTAAGCGTGCGTAGCTTGCGTGCGTAACTTTCGTGTCCAATGTGCCTGCGCCTCTGCTCTCTCCGTTGCTTCAGACTGCTCCGGTCTCCACTCCTACACGCTCCTGGTCTCCTCTTTATAAATACATGTCTCCTTGCTGGAATTTGCGGTGCAGTGTCGGCAGAAGTGAGGTAAAACTTTGCCGGTGTATTTTTTAAACAGATTTTCAGGTCTATTTTGTGTTTGACCCGAGTATAAACCGAGGACAGATTTTTAAGGTCTTTTTTAGACCTAAAAATCTCGGTTTATACTCGAGTATATACGGTATGTTACTATGTAACTGTTATACTGACATTATGGGTAGGGTATATGGTTGGACTAGATGGATGTATGTCTTTATATAACCTCCAATACTATGTTACTATGTAACTGTTATACAGACATTATGGGTAGGGTACTATTTTAACAATATCTAGATCCACGAACTTGGCAGATAGTCTAAAAGACCCCGTGAGAAGAAAAAACATCCCTGAATTCTTATAGGGGGTAATATCAAAACCAGACACTTTACTTGGCAGTGAGCTGTCCACAATGCATCCCCTCTGTAAGAGCAATTATGGAAGTCTGTGGGCGGCAGACGTGTGTTAGGCAGAAAAAAGACCCACCAAAACAGTGCAAGCGACTTTCTCCAAAAGTTTCCCTGTCAGAGGATCTTCATGGAGCATCCCCTAGTTTGAGAATTGGCAAACCGTTGCCAGGGGACACAATTGCTTAGCTTAGAACTGAAAACAGAAAACAGGCAAACTGGACAGGGAGCTGTTTAGAGCCCCTCTGATACACAGTCTTTGCCAGGACCGATCACATTTAAATAGACATATATATCTAGCATATGTATAGAGAACCTTATATAGACAAGATTCTAAAAAAATATATATCATTTGAACACTTACAATGTATCTACTGTGACACGTTCAATATAGTGGAACATGCAAACTAAACATAAATCTATATTTTTTTTACATTTATTAAGATAGTGTATCTTTTTTAACGTTTTTGAGCTCTGTTTAAAAAACATCCACTTCTGTTGACAGAAATCTATAGATGAAAAAAACTAAATCAATAACAGATTGAAGTCAAAATGTATTTAATCAACAAAGATAAATCTTGGAAGAAGTCTTCCAGAGGAAGCCCTTAAAACTGTGGATATCCAGACTGGGGGCCCCCCCCCCCTTTTTTTTTTGTCAAAAGAATAGCAAGGAAAGAAAATACCAACACCCGAATACCCCAAACATGAAGGGGAAAAAGCCAAGGACACGGAGGGAAGAAACATGGTCATCCATATGTAGAATGGGGTCCTCCGAGAAATTAATAAGAATTTTCAAAAAACATCGATCCCTGTACTGCTTTAAACCGAACAAACAACTGGACGGGCACAATCTGGTACATCCGAAAGAACCCAATACCTAAACACTAGAAAGCCGACATCAATCATGATGCAGTGCAGAGTGACGACATGACTCGTTCATTTTGATGTGGGGTAGACCAAAACAGCCAACTGAATCAAAGTATGGACCCACCACAGAAGAGCCCAATTCCCTCGGTTCAGGCTCAGCGTGTACCTGCATCTTAAGGCTAAAGACATACCTTTGAAGATTGTTAATGTCAACATATTGGCGGACCAGGAACGTGACTGGTTTCAAGAGACTGGTTGGTTATAAGGAGGGGCCATGTTATGTGAGAAATAAAGAAACCAAGCCATAAATAGACCGGTGGGGGGGGGGGGTCAACACCCAACTGTCTGCCCACCTGTACCAAACTGCATGGGTTGTTAACAAAAACCTTTAGCTCTGGCGTTCCCTATAACACCTTAGCCACTATCAAAAGTCACATAGTCAAACATCTTACCCCTGGCTCGTGATATATGCAAGTGGGATTTTCGCGGGTACATAATTGCCACAGATTCTGTAATCAGTCCATTCTGAATTAACGAATCGAGTCGGGCGAGGAAGAAAAACCTAGCGAACGTCTTCAAGAACTAATTTCAAGTACCGTCCCCTGATCTAATTTGACACTACAACAGATATACCCATGATACCTGGAATGAATGAGAACCTTCAACAAGCATAACTCTTGAAAAGTGAGAGGATCCTAGAAGGTGTTATAGAAACCCTTGAGAGCATGAGAACTAAGCTTTTATAAAAGAAAAAGATCAACCTCAACCGAACCCAATACACCCAGTTGCTCATGTACATGACTTAGAATAAAAACAGGCAACATTACAAACAGTGTGAATGCCATACAACATTGGTTGGACAAAGAAGAGTGAAAGTAGCAAGTTCCCAAGAAAGCAACAGACAGTACAAAGTGTAATAAAAAGTTTATATTTAAAATATATATCTTTACTTTAAATTTTGAGCCGGGTTATGTGCCCATTTGATATCTTTAATTTTATGTTTAAATTTTAAAGTGCCACTAAATGTCATTTAAAAAAAAACAATTCACACTTTCTTTGCAAAAAAAATTAAATGATACAATTATCGAGTCAGTTGTGTAATATCCTATATATATAATAATGTACATTGTTAGACATGTATAGTATACACCTATCCATTTTGCAATGTGCATTTTTCACCATATTGATCTATAACAATTTTGATTATAATATAAAGTAATATATATAAGTCTATAGTAATATCGAAGAGATCCACTAGTAAATTATATAACAATATAGAAAATTACATATCTAGGCAATTATGTATAAGATTAGAAATTGTATGTGTGTTTGCTCTCAACTCTCTCTCTCTACTCGGGGGTGCTGTCTCTGCTCTCTCTCTCTCTTATATATATAAAAAGAAGCAATGATGTCAGCGAACGACCTGGGTTCTGTTTCAAACGTTTTATCTAAAATGCAAAGAGTGGCAACAAGTGCAGGCAGTAGGTTTTGGCTCTGTGTTCTAAGAACACTTCTCAAGACCCAGGACGTTGCTTTTTTTATTCTTCAGTCCTACCAAGCCAGCACCCGGGCACTAACCATGGCTTTGAAGTAGTGCCCACTTTTAGCTTTTAGCATCATATATAAAACTAACAGAAAACAGTCCTCACCCGACTCCTTCAAAACACACACAGACCTGGGTTGCTATGACAGCCAAAAACACACCTATCCATATATGTTAGCCAGCGAAATCAAAAAGGATGCTGAGGCCTATGCTTTCAAGCCGTGCTCTGGACTACTGGGCCTAAAGGACAGCCCAGTAAAGTCGGGGCTGACCAAACACTTAGGCATCAGACTACTTGTGATATAATAAAGTGTTTTGGATACTAGACCTTGGAGTGCTGCGTATACTGTAGGATCTATATATATTATCTATTATATCTATATATACTCACTATACTATATATAACACATACACTCATATACATATGTTAAATAACATAGCGTAAGCTCTTAGTACATAAACCTTATCTTATTGCACACAAACCATCAAATTACGTTTGTTCAAAGTCTCCTGTAATGTAATTAAATCATTTTGGTCCATTTTGGATTCATTTTAACGTATGAAATAGTAGCTTTCATATGAAGGCTACCGTATTCAAACCTCTGTCAATTTTCCCATTGAAAATCAATGCGTTACCTTTTTTCTCAAGGTTCAGTCCTACAGATGGCAGAACCTGTAGGACTTGTTGGCTTACCTGTATGCGATATATATATATATAGTATAGTGAGGCAGGTTCCTGCGAGCTTAGCACTCTCCTTGGCCGTAATCCACATGGGTGCTCTGCCTTAGACGAAATACATGTAGAAGCATGGGGGAGAAGGAGCACTCCTACGATTTGTGAAACATACAAACTGTATTAAAGTGGTATGTACATAACAACCTTATTGTAATAGCCTGTTACCCCATGGTTCACCCCAGCCCCAACCGCAACAATATTGTTTCTTCAGAAAGCCCCACCAAACTCTTACTACCACTCCCCGCGTTTCTTCCTTCCTCCCGCCGCACTGCCGGCCCTCTGCTTGCGAGGAATGCACAGAGGGGCGGACCGGCACGTCGGTCTGTGATGCTAGCGGCGCCATCACAGATGCGGCTGCCTGGTTCTTCGTCGCAGCGAAGGAAAGCGGAGAGGTGTAAGTAAGTATTGTGGGGACTTTTTGAAGAAAAAAAAAATGCGGTCGGGGCTGCGGGGAACCATGGGGGACGCAGTGAATATTAAGGGGGATTGAACGTAGGGGGGTAGTAACGGGCTAGAAAAAAGGGTGGAAGAGGGAGGGAGCGGGAGGGGGAGCGTGGGGGAAGAAGGGCTGCAGTGCGCATGCAAATACGATACCGGGGCAAGATAGCAGGACAAGCCTGCTATCTCCTGGTGGCTTTAGTTTTGGGGGGGGGGACTTGGGGTGGGGGTGTACAGGTGAAAAAAGAAAAAGAACCTATGGAGCTTGGGATGTAGTGTAAGGAATTAAACTACACTGACACATGGTTGTGGCCCATAGTTTGCGGGGATTATAGTTTTTGGGGGTTGACACTGCCCTTTGAAATTTTTAGAACAATGCGTACTATCCAGGTGGGATGTCGCATTTCTGTTCCCATCCACGAACGTTCTCAAGACAATGTCCCTCTGTTAACCAAGGTACTAAACATACCACTGGTGATACTCAAAGACACATCCCTGTGTGACGTTGGCGTTATCCCGTCCCTCCACCCTCCTCCCCTATAGTATCGTCCTCCTGGGTATAAAGGGAAAGATACATAAAGTTTTTCATCCATACTCATAGTTCATGCCAAAAGACATTTCGAAGATTCAATCCCCAGAGGAGCATTAGTCTAGTAGAGGCGGGGGGGGTGGGGCAAAGGTGTCAGTGCTATAAAAATAGAAATAAATTACAATAAAATAAATGAAATAGAAAACCAATCATATCAATATCGTACAATATTCGCAACTAATAAAAGACCATCTGTTTTCCGCCTTACAAACATAAGGGCGAGAATAGTGAAACAAATGTGAACGTTGGTTTAAAATCTCTAATATAGAGGAGATTCTATAAAACATTATAAAATCTAGATAGGCATCCCACTCAAATGGTGCAAAAGACATGTTGATAACCCCTACCCTAATGTGCTGTATACAGGGTACTAGTAAGAACATAGTAATGGAGTGATATGTAAAGCATACTGTTGACCACATGTTCTACCAACTGATACCCTACCCATAATGTCGTATAAACCGTTACATGAGTAAACATAGTATGGGAGGTGTATAAAGACATACCGATCCATTGATTCCCAGAACCTTTTATCCTACCCATAATTCTTGATAAACAGTTAATAGTAACCTAGTATGGAGGTTGTATATATAAAGACTCACGATCATCAAGTCCACCTTATACCCTACCCATAATGTCTGTATAACAGTACATAGTAACATAGTTATTGCGAGGTGTATATAAAGACATACGTTCATCTAGTCGCAACCTTTATTACCACGCACCCATGAATCTGTATAAACAGTTACATATGTAACCAATGTATGAGGTTGTAATAAAGACATACGTGTCCATCTAGTCCAACCATTAACCCCTACCCAGTAATGTCTTATAACAAGTTACATAGTACACTAGTATGGAGGTTGTATAAACAGGACATACGTCCCTGGTCCAGCCTTTACACCACTACCATAAGTTCATATAGTCTATAAGTTAACACTAGTGATGAGCGTTGTATAAAGAACATTAGTTCATTAGTCCAAAACCTTTACCATACCATAAATGTCATTCTAACAGTTACATAGTAAACTAGTATGAAGTGTTATAGGACTATATTCATGAGCGGTCCAACCTTTATTACCCTACCCATAATGTCTATATAACACGTTACATAGGTGAACCAAGTATGGAGGTTGTTATAAAAGACCATACGGCCATCCTAGTCCAACCTATTATACCCTACCCATAATTGCTGTAAACGTTTAAAGTAACACATGAGATTGGAGGTGTATAAAGACATACGTCCAGGTCCAACCTTTATACCCTTACCCCTAATGTCTGTATAACTTACATAGTAACATAGTATTGGAGGTTGTATAAAGACATACTCCATACTAGTCCAACTTTAACCCTACCCTAATTACGTATAAACATTACATAGTAACCATAGTATTGGAGGTTAGTACAAGGACAGATACGTCCGATTCTAGTCCAACCTTTATAACGCCTACCATAATGTCTGGTATAACAGTATCATAGACATAGTAATTGAAAGGTTGTTTAAAGACACGCCATCTAGTCAACTTTTATACCTACCACATATGTCTTATAACATTAAATGTAACACAGTATTGGAGGTTTAGGAAAGACATCATCTCATCTAGCGCCAAGCCTAGTTACAACCCTACCCATATTCTGTATAGCCATTATAGATGTAACCAGTATGATTGTAAGAATAGGCCATACGTCCATCTAGTCCAACCTTTTAACCACTACCGACCCAGAATGCCGGTACTAAGTTAATATAGTAAACACATATGGAGTCATACGCCCATCTATTCCAACCTTTTATACCCTACCCAAATGTCTGTTAACCGTTAATGAGTAAACATAGTTTTTGAGGTTGTCAAAGCATACGTCCATTAGTCCAACCTTAACCCTACCCAAAGTCTGATAACAGTTACATAGTAACATAGTATTGAGGTTGTATAAGACTACGTCATCTAGTCCAACTTTTACCCTACCCATAATGTCTGTATAACAGTTACTGTAACATAGGATGTGGAGGTTGTATAAATGACATACGTCCATCTAGTTCCAACCTTTATATCATTACATAATGTCTGTATAACAGTTACATAGTCAACATAGGACATAGTCCATCTAGTGCCAACTTATACCCACCATAATGTCGTATGAAGAGTGACATTAGTGTAAACACAGATTGGAGGTGATAAAGCCATATATCCATCTAGTCCAACCATATACCCTACCCATAAGTTGATACAGTACATATTAACATAGTATTGGAGGTTGTATAAAGACAGACAATCCATCTAGTCCAACAAATTATATTGGAGATAACATATCTACTATAATGACCATTAAACATTATTTTCTTTATCATATAATAAAAACAAACAAAAAATAGAAGATTAAACCGTTCCCCTAGTTAATGATATAAATACACAATATAATATACACTAAGTATACATTTTAAATATAACTTATGTTATTCTTTATAACTTTGATTTCTTTGAAACTTACATACAATGTAACATCCCCATTCACTGCCCAACCCATGTTTTATGTCACACTTTGATTTTGTTATATGGTAAGTATGTAATTAGCATACTGGGTTTGGTCTGGTTAAGGTGTGATATTTTACTTTTATATAAAAGCATTAGTTTCACGCTCCAATGGTCTCTATAACACCTATAGGAATTCCTTCACTTTTCAAGATATTTCTCTTTGAAATTGTAAATAAAGCTTTGCTTCCATCTTTTAATTATTTAGTTTTTTGATCTATAGATTTCTGTCTAACAAATTGGTCTTTTAAACAAATCTCATAAATATTAAAACATATCCACTAGCTATCTTAATAAAATATAAACATATGAATTAGACTATATCACAGACATATAGATTTATAGTATAATCATTTACTGTTCCACAATATTAAAGTGTAACAGTAGTTTTCTTTTATCTTCTCTATAAATACGTTTCCTATATAGTTGCTGGTATTTTTTCAAGATACTAAGATGTTTGCAATGTACTTTTCTACATAGGTTGGACTAGATGGACGTATGTCTTTATACAACCTCCAATTCTATATTATTATTTAACTGTTATACAGACATTATGGGTAGGGTATAAAGGTTGGACTAGATGGACGTATGTCTTTATACAACCTCCAATACTGTGTTACTATGTAACTGTTATATAGACATTATGGGTAGGGTATAAAGGTTGGACTAGATGGACGTATACATCCAATACTGTGTTACTATGTAACTGTTAGACAGGCATTATGGGTAGGGTATAAAGGTTGGACTAGATGGACGTATGTCTTTATACAACCTCCAATACTGTGTTACTATATAACTGTTATATAGACATTATGGGTAGGGTGTAAAGGCTGGACTAGATGGACGTATGTCTTTATACAACCTCCAATACTGTGTTACTATGTAACTGTTATATAGACATTATGGGTAGGGTATAAAGGTTGGACTAGATGGACGTATGTCTTTATACAACCTCCAATACTATGTTACTATGTAACTGTTATACAGACATTATGGGTAGGGTATAAAGGTTGGACTAGATAGACGTATGTCTTTATACAACCTCCAATACTATGTTACTATGTAACTGTTATACAGTCATTATGGGTAGGGTATAAAGGTTGGACTGGATGGACGTATGTCTTTATACAACCTCCAATACTATGTTACTATGTAACTGTTATACAGACATTATGGGTGGATCAGGAATAGAACTCTATAAACCCAACCAGCGAATCACGGGGACCAATAAATCACCTTCCCACAATGCAATGCACAACTGTGTCAAGGCAATGAACTGATATGTTATTGGGTCTGTGCATGTGTGTGTGTGTGGTTCTCAAATACCACACAGCACTGTCAGGTTAAAGGATGATGGTGGACCCAGAGCATGTGTCAGTCAGTGGCAGTAAACATTGTCTAGGCTAGGCCACACTTGCACGTTTTTTGCCCGTTTGCGAGCCTTCACACGTAATTTCAGTTAGAATGGAAATCACAGGGAACCCAAAAATTCCCACGATTTCCGATGCGCATTTGTTTCTGTTTTCTGTTCACCATTTTTTTTTTCGCGCTTCGGTGCATTGCCTTGTGGTCTCCCCCTTAAAGTCTCTACAATAAAACAATTTAAGACACGAAAATGAAGTTGCTTAAAAATAAAAATCTGAAAGAGAGCGAACCGCGCCATTAATATCGTATTTGTCATGCGCCGGAGGGACGAGACTTGCCTATTGCTGGATTTAATCGGTATTGTGATGTTTCTTGAACTTTGTGTTATGCCTGCCAGCCGTCTGTTTTGTCTTTAGAAAGTGCCGCCATCTTGTAATGCAGTCGGACTCATGAACATAAATCACCACGGTGCCTCTGGTCCCTCTCTGACTGTTGGAATAAAGTCATTTGTTCCGTACCTGTTCTCTATTACAAATAATGCCTCCCAGCAGTTCAGTAATGGTTCAATCCATGGACTACACGGTTCAATTTACTAATAAACACTTTTCAAGGCAACTTGGCATTTGAGCAGTTATTCTGGGTCCTATTTGTAAGGTGGAGAATCCATGTATGAAAGATATTGATGACAAGGCCACCAGTTTGATAAATTCCCCGTTAGGATTCCATTAAGCTGTAACATAGAACGGAACCTTCCATTTCAGGGATGTATCACCGCACACACAGATCCAATTTAGCTGATGCAATAACAATGTATAGAGTGAGCGTTTCACAGCCAAGATGAGAGCGAGCCACCTTGGAATATAGTGCAGATTCCATTAACCGTGCAATGGACCCCAATCCGTACCAGTAGGCATTAGGACCGGACCTGGCTATTACATCACATGAAAAGTCAACATTAGTTTTTAGTAAACTGAAAACAGGGTTTGTGGGGCTGATCTGCACAAGGTTAAAGTTTTCTTTAGGGGGGTGAACATAAAAAAGTGGGCAAACTCACATCTTACATCATTTCATTGAACTGATTTACATCTATTACATCATTCCATTGAACTCTTACATCTATAATCATTTCATAACCATTTACATCTATTACATCATTTCATTGAACTCATTTACATCTATTACATCATTTCATTGAACTCATTCACATCTATAACATCATTTCATTGAACTCATTTACATCTATTACATCATTTCATTGAACTCACATATCTTACATCATTTCATTGAACTCACATCTATTACATCATTTCATTGAACTCACATCTATTACATCATTTCAATGAACTCACATCTATTACATCATTTCATTGAACTCACATCTATTACATCATTTCATTGAACTCACATCTATTACATCATTTCATTGAACTCACATCTATTACATCATTTCATTGAATTCACATCTATTACATCATTTCATTGAATTCAAAATTAAATTTAAAACAGTGTCATTAGCTCCTAAAAAAAACCCAAAATAAAATGCCCCCTGCAGCCTATACCTGTGTCTTTATACACTATAAGTTGGAGATGTAATACTTACCTCTGCGCTCCTTTTCCTGCCGAGTTCTCACAAAACAGTAAGTGTGATTAACTGCAAGGCGGGAACGAGACAGGTAAGCAGCGCAGAGGTAACGGCACCACTGAAACGACTGTTTTTTGTTTTGCATCGGGCGCCTGTGCCGTTAAGAGGAAACAGCGCCCTGATGGGAAGCGTTAGGTTAACTCCATTTAACCCCAAAAGCTCAATATTACATCTCCCCTTAAGTGGCCAAGTATCTAAGGAGTTTTTAAATAGATATTCTGGGATTGTAGAACGTTCCACACTGTGACTGGAATGATACGAGGTCATAAGACGAGGTCACTTCACTCGGCTCAGAGTTCATTCAAGAACAAGGAAATTGGGTGAGTTGTCATTTCCTATACGATGAAGATGTGTCAGTGATCAGTCTACGCTGTACACAGAATGAAAGGTCTATCACCACACAGTGTATCTGTTTACTTTCTCCTTTATCCAGTTCACTCACTGTGTGCATTAGGGTTTGGGATACCCAGTACATGCAAAAAATAAAAGCCTAGTGCACATCCAATTAAAATGCTTACATTTCGTATTGTGACTTACAAAGCCTGCCCTTCTCTCTGGATAAATTAATTAGTTCAATAACTTCAAAATCATTTTAAGCCCAGCAACAACTTCACGGTTTGCTTTATTCTGCTGGGTAGTAACTTTTAACCTCTTTTTACCTTAGTAACACTGTAACGCACCGGAATTGCACACACAATCGCATAGCGTGTGCGATTCGGCGATGCTGCGCTATGGTAATGCATGCAATCATTTTTTAGCATGCGTTACCAATGGAAACCTCTAAGCTTTTAAAACTTCCCGCAATTTCCATTATAATAAAATTTCATGCTCAGACACGCCGAAAACATGTTAGTGCGGTCTAGCCCATAGTCTTCTACTTGTTTATGTATTGAATAATTTCATTTATTTCCAGTTCTGCATTTGGGGGGGCCGGTTTTAAAACAACACATTATTAGTAACCAGCCTTGTAAAATAATGATATTGTTATTTAACGATAACTACGTTTCATTAATACCGCTCTATGTGTGTATATGACGGACAGGTCTGTCTAAACTTTCTACATTACTATCTGTCCCTGGTTTACCTGTAACCTTCTAGATGGCTGTGTGCAATCCATATGGCATCTCCATTAACCCATCTCATGATTCATTCCCCATTGATTACTATCTATATTCTGTTACTCCATTCGCTCAGGAGGTTGGATGACTGGATGGTATAAACCATAAGGACACAGTAGGTCTTTGGTTGCCTGAAGCCAAATCGTCTAATTTTAGTTTCCTGCCTACCCAGACCCGCCGTGCGCCCCGTATTAACCCTTCCTATACCCGCAGGTGAAAATCAATCACCATCCAGTTCCCTTATGGGAAGGAAGAACAGGACAATGTCTCTTTATCTAATCAGGCTCCATTTACACAGTACATACAAAAATTAGAAGCCTAGTGCACATCCAATTCATTTGCTTATATTTTACTTTCCCATTGTATTGTGAGTTAAAAACCCCGCCCTTCTCTCTGGATAAATTAAAGCAATTAGTTCAATAACTTGGGCAAATTATTTTAAGCCCATCAACCACTTCACGGTTTGCTTTATTCTGCTGGGTCCTAAATTTTAACCTTTTTTACTTTAGTAACTTTTTACCTTCTTAGGAGACGTAATTCTCAAACTATGGGGGAGATTCTGTATGGCCCAAATCCATCTAAAACCCACGTTACCCCGAAGTAATTTCGGGTTAACGTGGGTTTTAGATGGATTTTAGAGCACAGCGCTATTTCTAAATGTTTTTGGGAACAGCACTGTGCTATCGATCCAAAAACCATACCGTGAAGCTTTGCTTGGTAGCGTGAAAGGGGACAGTGTGGGCGGTGTTAAAGTCACGTTCTTACATTAGCAGGATCTCGCGATACAATACCTGGCGTAATCTTGTTTACGTCAGGTATTGTATCGCGGGATCGGATAGGGTAAGTAACGCAGCTCTTCCTTATTATATCAGTACCTGCCTTTTATAAGATGGACGTCCATGCTGCTCTATCGCTTGAACACATGACTAGGGATGGCCGGTTCGTGGATCCGAACCCGGATCCGCCGCGGATTTATCCCGTTCGCGAACGGCGGATTTTTCCGGATTTTCCGCTTTCCGAACTTCCGAACCGCTGATTTCTCGTATTTTCGAAAAATTTCGAAATTACAAGATTTCTCGTATTTTTGTTAATACGTATTTTCGAAAATTTTCGAAATTACGAGGATTACTCGTATTTTCGAAAATTTCCGTTTTCGAAAATTTTCGAAATGACGCGATTTCTCGTATTTTCGAAAATTTTCTAAAATACGCGACACGCATAATTTCGAAAATACAAGAAATCTCGTAATCTTGAGAATATTTTTCATTTTAACGGGTCCGCTCGCGGATTTTCGAATTTTTTCGAAAATTCGGGGATCCTCGAGCGGACCGGATTTTGCGAAGTTCGGACATCTCTACACATGACCCACTGTGGGTGGAGTCCACATTTCCCAGAGGCTTGGTCAAACCCCCAATGCAACAAGCAATATATATATAGAAATGAGATAGTATACATCCACCCAGAGTGCAACTAGAGGCCAAAACAATTCAATACATACAAAAAACCCTAGTGCACATCCAATTCATTTACTTACATTATAGTTTCCCATTGTAACGCAACTTAAAAAGCAAGTACTGAAAGCTGGAGAGTTAGTCCCAAGAAAGCAAGTGAAAGAGCAGCATGGACGTCCATCTAAAGGCAGGTTTTCATCCTAAAAGGAAGCTACTGATATAAAGAAAACATTTGAGAAATAAGTCCCCTAAGAAGGTAAAAAGTTACTAAGGTAAAAAAGGTTAAACGTTAGGACCCTGCAGAATAAAGCAAACCGTGACGTGGTTGCTGGGCTTAAAATAATTTGGCCAAGTTATTGAACTAATTGCTTTAATTTATCCAGAGAGAAGGGCGGGGTTTTTAAGTCACAATACAATGGGAAAGTAAAATATAAGCAAATTGATTGGATGTGCACTAGGCTTCTAATTTTTGTATGTATTGAATTAATTTGGTGTGTACACTATCCCATTTCTATATATATATATATATATTAATTTGGTGTGTACACTACCCCATTTCTCTCTCTATATATATATATATATATTAATTTGGTGTGTACACTGTCCCATTTCTCTCTCTCTATATATATATATATATTAATTTGGTGTGTACACTATCCCATTTCTCTCTCTATATATATATATATATATATTAATTTGGTGTGTACACTATCCCATTTCTCTCTATATATATATATATATTGCTTGTTCCATTTACACAGTGTCTGGATGGACCAGTAATAAACCAATGGAAATGTCATGATTTCTATCAATCTGCCCAATGTACCAAAGGGATTGAAAGGTCCACAGACACATTAGTTACATAGACACTATCAGTCCATACACTTTAAATGGCATTAAAGAAGGATTCTGGGAAGGATTTCAAAAAATCTCCAAACACCCCCCAATACAAATCTGATTAATGACAAGTTTGTACTGGGGACAGTAACTCAGACTCTCCTCGCCCACAGAGCTTACCATCTAGGACACCTACCATCATTTTATTCATTAGGTGAAACTGCATCAGCACCGAAGATGAATTAAACAGTGCGTGTGTGTGTGTGTGTGTGACCAGGTCCTGTAAATCCTCCCGAAACCTGTGGGATTAATTACTGTGCGGATGTGGCAGCTGTTTAAATAAATAAATTGTTGGGCCTAATGTTCTGATCTCCAAATTTCATTTATTGGCCATATTGTATGCGCAGTGGTAATTACAGCAGCCACCTGTGCTGTATAGGAGACAGGAATATTAATCAACTGCTCCAAATACGACACCCTCGGTCCACCGCCAACATTCCCCATAACAGAGATGGACCTGGATATACCTCCTAGTTAATATCTAAAGGACAAGTTGTGTAGAAATAAATATTTATCAGTTCTATTTAAATAATTGTACGGTGGTTAAGGGGGGTGGTGATGTCTGTGTGTCCCATATACAGAATGTCGTACATGACACATTAGATAATGTAGCTATTGGAACACAAGCCTTGATAACTTATCGTACCCATTCCTAATTAAAGGGCTGATCTAATGGACAGTAACAGAGCTGTCAAAGGTTTATATGGGATTCCATGGGACTATCCCTGTTCTTATGGTTTATATGGGATTCCATGGGACTATCCCTGTTCTTATGGTTTATATGGGATTCCATGGGACTATCCCTGTTCTTATGGTTTATTGGATTCCATGGGACTATACCCTGTTCTTATGGTTTATATGGGATTCCATGGGACTATCCCTGTTCTTATGGTTATAGGGATTCCATGGGACTATCCCTGTTCTTATGGTTTATATGGGATTCCATGGGACTATCCCTGTTCTTATGGTTTATATGGGATTCCATGGGACTATCCCTGTTCTTATGGTTTATATGGGATTCCATGGGACTATCCCTGTTCTTATGGTTTATATGGGATTCATGGGACTATCCCTGTCTTAGGTTTATAGGGATTCCATGGGACTATCCCTGTTCTTATGGTTATATGGGATCCATGGGACTATCCCTGTTCTTATGGTTTATATGGATTCCATGGGACTATCCCTGTTTCTTATGGTTTATATGGGATTCCATGGGACTATCCCTGTTCTTATGGTTTATATGGGATTCCATGGGACTATCCCTGTTCTTATGGTTTATATGGGATTCCATGGGATATCCCTGTTCTTATGGTTTAGGGATTCCATGGGACTATCCCTGTTCTTATGGTTTATATGGATTCCCTGGGACTATCCCTGTTCTTATGGTTTATATGGGATTCCATGGGACTATCCCTGTTGTTATGGTTTATATGGGATTCCATGGGACTATCCCTGTTCTTATGGTTTATATGGGATTCCATGGGACTATCCCTGTTTCATGGTTATATGGGATTCCAGGGACTATCCCGTTCTTATGGTTTTTATGGGATTCCATGGGACTATCCCTGTTCTTATGGTTTATATGGGATTCCATGGGACTATCCCTGTTCTTATGGTGTATATGGGATTCATGGGACTATCCCTGTTCTTATGGTTTATATGGGATTCCATGGACTATCCCGTTCTTATGGTTTATATGGGATTCCATGGGACTACCTGTTCTTATGGTTTTATATGGGATTCCATGGGACTATCCCTGTTCTTATGGTTATATGGGATTCATGGGACTATCCCTGTTCTTATGGTTTATATGGGATTCCATGGGACTATCCTGTTCTTATGGTTTATATGGGATTCCATGGGACTCCTGTTCTTATGGTGTTATATGGGATTCCATGGGACTATCCCTGTCTTATGGTTATATGGGATTCCATGGGACTATCCTGTTCTATGGTTTATGGGATCATGGGACTATCCCGTGTCTTATGGTTATATGGGATTCCATGGGACTATTCTGTTCTTATGGTTATATGGGATTCCATGGGACTATCCCTGTTCTTATGGTTTATATGGGATTCCATGGGACTATCCCTGTTCTTATGGTTTATGGATTCCATGGGACTATCCCTGTTTTATGGTTATATGGGATTCCATGGGACTATCCCTGTTCTTATGGTTTATATGGGATTCCATGGGACTATCCCTTTCTTATGGTTTTATATGGGATTCCATGGGACTATCCCTGTTCTTATGGTTTTATGGGATTCCATGGGACTATCCCTGTTCTATGGTTTATATGGGATTCCATGGACTATCCCTGTTCTTATGGTTTATATGGGATTCCATGGGACTATCCCTGTTCTTATGGTTTATATGGGATTCCATGGGACTATCCCTGTTCTTATGGTTTATATGGGATTCCATGGGACTATCCCTGTTCTTATGGTTTATATGGGATTCCATGGGACTATCCCTTCTTATGGTTTATATGGGATTCCATGGACTATCCTGTTCTTATGGTTATATGGGATTCCATGGGACTATCCCTGTTCTTATGGTTTATATAGGGATTCCATGGGACTATCCCTGCTTATGGTTTATATGGGATCCATGGGACTATCCCTGTTCTTGGTTTATATGGGATTCCATGGGACTATCCCTGTTCTTATGGTTATATGGATTCCATGGGACTATCCCTGTTCTTATGGTTTATATGGGATTCCATGGGACTATCCCTGTCTTATGGTTTATATGGGATTCCATGGGACTATCCTGTTCTTATGGTTATATGGGATTCATGGGACTACCTGTTCTTATGGTGTATATGGATTCCATGGGACATCCTGTTCTTATGGTTTATATGGGATTCCATGGGACTATCCCGTCTTATGGTTATATGGGATCATGGACTATCCCTGTTCTTATGAAAACACCAAATACTAAAGTCCTAATTGGAAGTAAGAAAGGAATTAGTTGCAAGGTATGGTGGATTGTATGGTGATGTGCGTTAAATCTAGAATTCTGCATTTCATTGAACGAATAGAGGTCAGGCTACTTACATCACCAATGATGCCAACCAATCACAGACTTCTAAATGTAGATTCTGTTTAGATGGACATGAGGTGAGCAATCGTAATCCCTTCTCTGGTGGGGTCTAACCTACCAGGCCAATGTACAATCTACTCCAACAACGAGGCCTTCAGAACACCTACTGGCCTACAGCAGGAGGACAACCAATAGATGGTACATTAGGTAATCAGACATAATAAGTCTTTTGAGGGACCATTTGTATGTTGGAGATAAGATACTTGTAGGTGACATCCAGTTGGGGTTGGTTCTATCTCTCTAAAGAGGACATGTGATGTGGTTGACCCATTTAACCAATGGTATTTGTTTAGTATAATCAGAATAAGGTGAGGTGTCTATGTAGATGAACAGGATTGGGGAAAATGGGCGACTTATTTCTCAACCTCTGACATATATAACACACTATCCCTTTAAGTGACCTTTAATAACATTCCCTCCCTTTGTGTAATAGATCCAGACAGACAGAGACACGGACGGATCAATAAGACAGATAGAAAATGTGATAGACTGATAGATATTTCTGTTAAAACTGCACAATCCAGGAATAAACTGTGATTATAAATAGAGCCATTCAGGGGACAGAAAACAGAATAATAACGGCGTTATAATAATAAAACTCCAATAAACCATCTACACGCGGCCGACAGGAGAGGAAACATTACAGGTTGGAACTGGAATCATTTCTGGATAGATTTTCTCATTTGGAAACAGTGTTCTTAGAATCCGCTATTGAAAGTAGAAAATTGTAGCTTGACTATCCCTGGTATAAACACAATCATACAATGGCTCAGATGGTCTCTCCGCTCCTCGGGACTCTATTGTACGGCAACACATTTACCGCTCACTTACAGCTTCAACGGGGAACAAAGATGAAGGATAATGGCGACATCTTAGCTGTGTATTGGTTATTGTGAAAAGCCATTTAGTGAACGTGCCCCGCGCTAGGGAACTGGCTGACAAATGCTGTTCTGTGCCTGGGGGCTCTTTGCCACGAGATAGGAACTTGACTTCAAGATTTGTCTAAAATACAGAACAGACTCTGCATTTTTAATTAGCAAAGAAGGAAGATTGTGTCTAGTGCCCGGGCTATTTTCTAGCAGCCGACAAGGAATATTGTGGATAATAACGGCATCGCCAGCTGGGTACGAGCCTCCCGTCTCCAGATGTCCTAAGCTATTTGCAGTTATAGCTTCTGATAACATAAAGCGCGCTCCGTATGTAAATAGCGCTGGGTTCTGGAAAATACAAAATCATTACGGTACCAACACAGAATTCAATGATATTCTGGACCAGGACAAGAAATCATTCTGGGTATCAGTGCGGAATTGTCATCCCCGGATAAGGAGATGGAATATAATCTACAGGTAAAGGACACAGAGCAGGGTTATTGGAAGGCCAACGTCTACAGAACAATGGAAATACTTGGCCAATCGGAAGACAAGAGAAAAGAGATCGTCCAATCTGCTGCCTTGTTCAATAAATACGGATTGGTCTATTTTTCATGACAATAATTTTTACAGTCAGATTCACCAAGAGGCTCAATGTGCTGAACATGGAGGTACAAGACATCTTAGCTTTATGGGACTTTTTAAAGTCCTGCAATGGTAAAACTCCATTTCGATATGCACGGAGAGATACCAGGAGAGATTGCATGGAGAGATTGCACGGAGAGATGCACGGAGAGATTGCACGGAGAGATTGCACGGAGAGATTGCACGAGAGAGATTGCACGGAGAGATTGCACGGAAGAGCCAATAGCGCCTCTCCGTGCACGCCCTGTTAGTGTTTTTATCTCCCTTGAGGGCCCTTTGTATCCTGTAGTTTATGGGTTCAATTCCTCCAGTCCAACCCTTGATGAGACACATTACTGTGAAAGTCATTAGCTGTTTAATTGGGTAGAAGACTCTACCAAGACTCTCCAGTTCAACCCTTGATGAGCACATTACTGTGAAAGTCATTGGTGTTTAATTGGGTAGAAGACTCTACCAAGACTCTCCAGTTCCTCCAGTTCCAACCCTTGATGAGACACATTACTGTGAAAGTCATTGGCTGTTTAATTGGGTAGAAGACTCTCCAGACTCTCCAGTTCCTCCAGTTCCAACCCTTGATGAGACACATTACTGTGAAAGTCATTGGCTGTTTAATTGGTAGAAGACTCTACCAAGACTCTCCAGTTCCTCCAGTTCCAACCCTTGATGAGACACATTACTGTGAAAGTCATTGGCTGTTTAATTGGGTAGAAGACTCTACCAGGGATCCCTGAGTTTTTGGAAATTTTCTAATGGTTATTTTGGGACAACTCTGCAATGTGACATTTTTACCAAGGGCCTAACCAGGACAATCCGTGGTTTACAAGTTCCTATAGACAGAAGGGCTCTAAGGCTCTAACGGTTAGTGCAGCAATGGAGGATGAGTCATGAATCGCAGTCATGAATGAGCCAGGGTCATACATTAGAACCAGTCATTTAAGGGGAGGTACTATAAAGACGTCAATGGATAATCAAGGCCACATGCAAAGGTCGGACCAGACAGAAAAGGTCAAAGTCAGAGAACAAACCGAGAGAAAATAGACTCCCACACATGAAGAGAGAAGCCAAAACAACACATTAACAGGGTAAGAGAACAAGCGGAGAGAAAAGACTTTGTGGGACAGAGAACCAATGAGAAAAGAGTAGGTCAAGAATGATAGGTGCCCATTGGTCAAGGAGCACCTATGATAGGTGCCATTGGTCAGGACCTGACCAATGGGCACCTATCATTCTTGACCTACCTTTCCTCTATTCCTATTGGTTCTCTGTCCCAACAAAGGTTTTTCTCTCGCTTGTTCTCTTACCGTTAATGTGTTAGTTTTGGCTTCTCTCTCATGTGGTGTGAGTCTATTTGCTCTCTGACTTTGACCTTTTCTGTCTAGTCGACCTTTGCATGTGGCCTTGATTATCCATTGCCTTGTTTTATAGTTAAAATAATTGAAATAAATACAGATGGAGTTTCTTGCAAGAGGAACACTCTACTAGAACACACATCAAGGCACTAGACCCTGGAAGCACCGCACGTGAAGAAAAAACAGAGAAACCTTCTGGCCAACCATGAAGAGGGAGGAATTGGAGGTCTCATGTCACCAAGATTCATTGCTGTAGGCTGTGTACTAGTGTAGGCTGGTGATATAAACAGCCCATAGATCTATGAACAATCTCTGTTACAACCACACACAGTGAAACACAAATAATGGATTCCAATATGTACATATGATGGCTGTTATTTACCGACCAGGTGCTCCATCCACTAAACACTAAATCGTACAAAATTGGACACATTGACCAGATAATTAGTGAAAAAGTGTAAAAAACATTAACACTCCTCGATAACCATTGCCTAATCAGTATACCGGTATATTGTATACATACGTATGAACCTAGGATATGGACCAACAGGGATATAATATGAATGAAATATCAGTATACGATACCCATTGCATGGATCACCAAAGGCTGACTTTGTTTCCTTAGTGGCGCGAGATAAGTGCATCAGAACCTCCATATTTAAACACTGCAGTCTCGACCCTATGATGAACTTGAGGAAAGTCGAAACGCGTCTGGCTGATTTTAATGGCCCGCAACTTCTTCCTCCTCCTAGTGTAGTCTTCGGTGATCCATGCAATGGGTATCGTATACGATGATCTATACCTCACGCTGATGGCATTTCATTCAATATATATCCCTGTTGGGTCCATATCCTAGGTTCATATGTATACAATATACCGGATACTGATTAGGCAGGATGGTATCGAGGGATACGTTTTTCTGGGGTGTTATGTCGTGATTTATACTATTGACATTTTTTATGATAAGCAATAACATTGTGATATTACACACATATCAGGTAATGGGCATTAACCTGGAACGACTGGTATATTATTTTACTGTCCTTACATGGAACTTCCATATATTTGATATAGACGTTAATTTCCCTCCAGAGAAGGAACCTTGGACCCTCTACTTCATCCTTAGCTCCAGGCATCTGTACTGTGGGTTCCCTATGAGTTCATTCATTTCCATTCCATTACCGCCATCTCTGTATTCTATATATTTTGTTTAGAACTGCAATATAAATGGTTCAGTGAAGCAAGAGCAATAAAAATGTAAAATTCCTTCCGTACAGATAAAGCGTTGGAAACACAGGTCGTAGTTAGCACAGAGCGTCCTACAGGACAGTATCCGAGATCTCTAGCCTGAGTACAGAGATCTGACCAGGGAGGTTATATATAGACATAGCAGGAGGTCTTACCATCTGTCAGAACATTATAGACAGACAAAAAATAATAGGGAATCAGGAAAGACAAAGGATTATAGATTATGGTGGGTGGTGGGATGAAAGACCCCGTTTATAGGTGACATCACACAGTCAATTCTAAATCTGTGTGGTGTGGTTAGACTAAAGAACAAGTCTGATTGGTTAACATAAAATATGGACCAGGACAAAATGGTAACTAATTCCCTCCCCCTCCCACAGAGGCAGTGGGTACTAAAGAGTTCTGATTGCCATATGGCCCTTAAAGTCCCGTATGGCTACATAAAAAGGGATAAACAAGATAATTTTTCAATATAAACTCAATCTTATGGTTCGATAATCTAACTGCTGAACATGTCCAAATACCAGGGTATTGGTGAACTACACCTCTCACACAAACACCCATAACCAGAGGCTTGGGATTTTAATTTTCCCTCCACTGGATACAAAGTTATTAAATCAAGTTATAGTGTTTGTACCATAAAAAAAAACTATTTTCGGTTGCATTACAAAGAAAACCAAGTAATGTTTTTCCTAATCCTCCACATTCGCCCCTCTCTGGGCTAGAGATTGTCGTCCCTTTAGGAAGCCATAACAGCAAAAACAGTGAGTTATTCATCTCTTCCAGGACGAGGAGTTTATGAAATTATGAAAATTTAATGAGCGTAAACGCGGAATTGTTCATCTACGGGAGCGAACGTCTTATTTACCCTTTAATTTCCACAAAAGAAATGTGTCTATAGATTGGGATGTTTTATAGAATTCAATGTCTCTTCCCCCAGAATTCCAATCCACATTGTCTACAGGCAGGTTATAGGTTAATACACTTAACAAAAATCTACTGACTTGTTTACAGATCTAAATATGTAGAATTTATATAGAATTTATGTACTGTTAATTATAAGAATCATTATAATAATAATCATATTTAGATCATATATATATACATATATATAATTATAATAATCATCAAATAAATAATACAATAAAATAATAATCATATAATAATCATCATATAACATAATAATAATCATATAATAATCATCATATAACATAAAAATAATCATATAATAATCATCATATAACATAATAATAATCATATAATAATCATCATATAACATAATAATAATAATCATATGGGATAGGTTAGGTCAGATTCCTCGGTTAATATTTTAGTTTGGTCCCTGTGATGGTGAACTGGTCCGATGATTCTAACAGGTCCATTTAATTTACCAGGGTCATGAGGTTGGAAAGTCTATCATCTGAGAAGCTACGGAGGGGGAGATTTCTACTTCTGCAATGTACAGATAGGAAACATCTAAAGCAATAATCAGATTCCCAATACATAATTTAAATCTTCATCTGGAACTTACGGTCCGTTTATAGACGGAGACTGAAATAAACAGCCGTTTCTACCCATCTCTACAGTGGGGAATGAATGGGTATATACCCATATTATACAATGTACACAGATACAAGGGATCAGTATGTGTATAGTGTATATGTATATAGTATATTCTACTACTAAACAGTCACACTGTGATATTGTACAATGTACACAGATACAAGGTATCGGTATGTGTATAGTGTATATGTATATAGTATATTCTACTACTAAACAGTCACACTGTGATATTGTACAATGTACACAGATACAAGTATCAGTATGTGTATAGTGTATATGTTATGTAGTATTCTAACTAACAGTCACACTGTGATATTGTACAATGTACACGATACAAGGTATCGGTATGGGTATAGTGTATATGTATAATAGTAATTATACTACTCAAACAGTCACACTGTGATATTGTACAATGTAAACAATACAAGGTATCGGTATGTGTATAGTGTATATGTATATAGTATATTCAATACTCAAACAGTCACACTGTGATATTGTACAATGTAACAGATATAGGGATCGGTATTGTAGAGTGTATATGTATATAGTATATTCTACTACTAAACAGTCACACTGAGATATTGTACAATGTACAAAAGATACAAGGTATCGGTATGTGTATAGTGTAATGTATATATGCTACTAAACAGTCACCACTGTGATATGTACAATGACACAGATACAAGGGATCGGTAGTGTATAGTGTATATGTATATAGTTATATCTACTACTAACAAGTCACACTGTGATATTGTACAACGTACACAGATACAAGGGTATCGGTATGTGTATAGTGTATATGTAATAGTATATTCTACTACTAAACAGTCACACTGTGATATTGTAAAATGTACACAGATACAAGGGACGGTATGTGATATGTATATAGTATATCTACTACTAAACAGTCACACTGATATTGTGCAATGTACACAGATACAAGGTATCGGTATGTGTATAGTGTATATGTATATAGTATCTTATACTACTAAACAGTCACACTGTGATATTGTATAATGTTCACGGATAAATACAAGGTATCAGTATGTGTATAGTGTATATGTATATAGTATATTCTACTACTAAACAGTCACACTGTGATATTGTACAATGTACACAGATACAAGGTATCGGTATGTGTATAGTGTATATGTATATAGTATATTCTACTACTAAACAGTCACACTGTGATATTGTACAATGTACAGATACAAGGTATCGGTATGTGTATAGTGTATATGTATATAGTATATCTACTACTAAACAGTCACACTGTGATATTGTACAATGTAAACAGATACAAGGTATTGGTACGTGTATAGTGTATATGTATATAACCTACCCCTGTAGTGGATTTCTATGGGAGGAACTGTAAGATTATAGCCTTATAATCTTACAGTTCAAGGAGGAGAAGGAAACTAGAAGCCACAAAGGGGTAGGTTATAATAAATAATGCACCCCCAACTGTAAATTAAAGGGATATTAGAAGTCACCTTGGAGTTCCATGCCCTGTATAAAAGGTACTCGGCCTGCGGCCTCGTTCTTTTATATGGTCACGGAACTCCTCGGTGACTTCTAATGTCCTTATAATTTACAGTTGGGGGTGCATTATCCACTATATAGTATATTCTACTACTAAACAGTCACACTCTGATATTGTACAATGTACACAGATACAAGGTATCGGTATGTGTATAGGGATATGTAATAGTATATTCTACTACTAAACAGTCACACTGTGATATTGTACAATTACGATACAAGGTATCTGTATGTGTATAGTGATATGTATATAGTAATTCTACTACTAAAACAGTCACACTGTGAATATGTACAATGTACACAGATACAAGGTATCGTATGTGTATAGTGTATATGTATATAGTATATTCTACTACTAACAGTCACACTGTGATATTGTACAATGTACACACGATACAAGGTGATTGGTATGTGTATAGTGTATATGTATATAGTATATTCTACTACTAAACAGTCCACACTGTGATATTGTACAATGTACACAGATACAAGGTATCGGTATGTGTATAGTGTATATGTATATAGTATATTCTACTACTAAACAGTCACACTGTGATATTGTATAATGTAGACAGATACATACAAGGTATCGGTATGTGTATAGTGTATATGTATATAGTATATTCTACTACTAAACAGTCACACTGAGATATTGTACAATGTACAAAGATACAAGGTATCGGTATGTGTATAGTGTATATGTATATAGTATATTCTACTACTAAACAGTCACACTGAGATATTGTACAATGTACAAAGATACAAGGTATCGGTATGTGTATAGTGTATATGTATATACTGCTACTAAACAGTCACACTGTGATATTGTACAATGTACACAGATACAAGGTATCGGTATGTGTATAGTGTATATGTATATAGTATATTCTACTACTAAACAGTCACACTGTGATATTGTACAACGTACACAGATACAAGGTATCGGTGTATGTGTATAGTGTATTGTATATAGTATATTCTACTACTAAACAGTCACACTGTGATATTGTAAAATGTACACAGATACAAGGTATCTGTATGTGTATATGTATATAGTATATTCTACTACTAAACAGTCACACTGATATTGTGCAATGTACACAGATACAAGGTATCGGTATGTGTATAGTGTATATGTATATAGTATCTTATACTACTAAACAGTCACACTGTGATATTGTATAATGTTCACGGGATAATACAAGGTATCAGTATGTGTATAGTTGATATTATATAGTATATCTACTACTAAACAGTCACACTGTGATATTGTACAATGTACACAGATACAAGGTATCGGTATGTGTATAGTGTATATGTATATAGTATATTCTACTAATAAACAGTCACACTGTGATATTGTACAATGTACACAGATATAAGGTATCGGTATGTGTATAGTGTATATGTATATAGTATATTCTACTACTAAACAGTCACAGAGATATTGTACAATGTACAAAGATAAAAGGTATCGGTATGTGTATAGTGTATATGTATATACTGCTACTAAACAGTCACACTGTGATATTGTACAAAGTACACAGATACAAGGTATCGGTATGTGTATAGTGTATATGTATATAGTATATTCTACTACTAAACAGTCACACTGTGATATTGTAAAATGTACACAGATACAAGGTATCGGTATGTGTATATGTATATAGTATATTCTACTACTAAACAGTCACATGATATGTGGCAATGTACACAGATACAAGGTATCGGTATGTGTATAGTGTATATGTATATAGTATCTTATACTACTAAACAGTCACCACTGTGATATTGTATAATGTTCACGGATAAATACAAGGTATCAGTATGTGTATAGTGTATATGTATATAGTATATTCTACTACTAAACAGTCACACTGTGATATTGTACAATGTACACAGATACAAGGTATCGGTATGTGTTAGTGTATATGATATAGTATATTCTACTACTAAACAGTCACACTGTGATATTGTACAATGTACAGATACAAGGTATCGGTATTGTATAGTGTTATGTATATAGTTATCTACTACTAAACAGTCACACTGTGATATGTACAATGTACACAGATACAAGGTATTGGTACGTGTATAGTGTATATGTATATAACCTACCCCTGTAGTGGATTTCTATGGGAGGAACTGTAAGATTATAGCCTTATAATCTTACAGTTCAAGGAGGAGAAGGAAACTAGAAGCCACAAAGGGGTAGGTTATAATAAATAATGCACCCCCAACTGTAAATTAAAGGGATATTAGAAGTCACCTTGGAGTTCCATGCCCTGTATAAAAGGTACTCGGCCTGCGGCCTCGTTCTTTTATATGGTCACAGAACTCCTCGGTGACTTCTAATATCCTTATAATTTACAGTTGGGGGTGCATTATCCACTATATAGTATATTCTACTACTAAACAGTCACACTCTGATATTGTACAATGTACACAGATACAAGGTATCGGTATGTGTATAGTGTATATGTATATAGTATATTCTACTACTAACAGTCACACTGTGATATTGTACAATGTACACAGATACAAGGTATCGGTATGTGTATAGTGTATATGTATATAGTATATTCTACTACTAAACAGTCACACTGTGATATTGTACAATGTACACAGATACAAGGTATCGGTATGTGTATAGTGGTATTGTATTAGTATATTTACTACTAAACTCACACTGTGGATATTGTACAATGTACAGATACAAGGTATCTGTATGTGTATAGTGTATATGTATATAGTATATTCTACTACTAAACAGTCACACTGTGATATTGTACAATGTACACAGATACAAGGTATCGGTATGTGTATAGTGTATATGTATATAGTATTTCTACTACTAAACAGTCACACTGTGATATTGTATAATGTAGACAGATACATACAAGGTATCGGTATGTGTATAGTGTATATGTATATAGTATATTCTACTAATAAATAGTCACACTGATATTGTACAATGTACACAGATACAAGGTGGTCGGTAGTGTGATAGTGTGTATAGTATATAGTATATTCTACTACTAAACAGTCACACTGATATTGTACAAGTACAGATACAAGGTATCAGTATGTGTATAGTGTATATGTATATAGTATATTCTACTACTAAACAGTCACACTGTGATATTGTACAATGTACACAGATACAAGGTATTGGTATGTGTATAGTGTATATGTATATAGTATATTCTACTACTAAACAGTCACACTGTGATATTGTACAATGTACACAGATACAAGGTATCAGTATGTGTATAGTGTATATGTATATAGTATATTCTACTACTAAACAGTCACACTGTGATATTGTAGAATGTTCACAGCTAAAGGTATCAGTATGTGTATTGTATATAGTATATTCTACTACAAACACTTAACACAGGCTAGTAATATAAGTGTCCCCCCAACACAGACTGGTAATATAAGTGTCCCCCCCAAACACAGACTGGTAATATAAGTGTCCCCCAAACACAGACTGGTAATAAAAAGTGTCCCCACCAACACAGACTGGTAATATAAGTGTCCCCCAAACACAGACTGGTAATATGTGCCCCCAAACACAGACTGGTAATATAAGTGTCCCCCCCCAAACACAGACTGGTAATATAAGTGTCCCCCAAACACAGACTGGTAATATTAAGTGTCCCCCCAAACACAGACGGTAATATAAGTGTCCCCCCAAACACAGACTGGTAATATAAGTGTCCCCCAAACACAGACTGGTAATATAAGTGTCCCCCAAACACAGACTGGTAATATGTGTCCCCCCCAACACCAGACTGGTAATATAAGTGTCCCCCCAAACACAAACTGGTAATTAAGTGGCCCCCCCAAACACAGACTGGTAATATAGTGCCCCCCCCAAAAACAGACTGGTAATATAAGTGTCCCCCAAACACAGACTGGTAATATAAGTGTCCCCCAAATACAGACTGGTAATATAAGTGTCCCCCCCAAACACAGAGGTAATATAAGTGTCCCCCCAAACACAGACTGGTAATATAAGTGTCCCCCCAAACACAGACTGGGAATATAAGTGTTCCCCCCAAACACAGCTGGTAATATAAGTGTCCCCCAAACACAGACTGGGAATATAAGTGTCCCCCAAACACAGACTGGTAATATAAGTGTCCCCCCAAACCAGACTGGTAATATACATGGCCCCCCCCAAACACAAACTGATAATATAAGTGTCCCCCCCAAACACAGACTGGTAATATAAGTGCCCCAAAACACAGACTGGTAATATAAGTGTCCCCCCCAAACACAGACTGGGAATATAAGTGTCCCCCAAACACAGACTGGGAATATAAGTGTCCCCCAAAAACAGACTGGGAATATAAGTGTCCCCAACACAACTGGTATAAGGTCCCCCAAACACAATGGTAAATAAGTGTCCCAAACACAGACTGGTAATATAAGTGTCCCCCCAAACACAGACTGCTAATGTAAGTGCCCCCCCCCAAACCACAGACTGGTAATGTAAGTGTCCCCCAAAACGAAACTGGTAATATAAGTGTCCCCCAAACACAGACTGGTAATATAAGTGTCCCCCAAACACAGACTGGTAATATAAGTGTCCCCCACAACAGACTGGTAATATAAGTGTCCCCCCAAACACAGACTGGTAATATAAGTGTCCCCCAACACAGACTGGTAATATAAGTGTCCCCCCCAAACACAGACTGGTAATAAAGTGTCCCCCCCAAACACAGACTGGTAATTTAAGTGTCCCCCAAACACAGACTGGTAATTAAGTGTCCCCCAAACACAGACTGGTAATATAAGTGTCCCCCCCAACACAGACTGGTAATATAAGTGTCCCCCCAAACACAGACTGGTAAATAAGAGTCCCCCCAACACAGACTGGTATATACGGCCCAAACACAGACTGGTAATATAAGTGTCCCCCCAAACACAGACTGGTAATATAAGTGTCCCCCCCAAACAAAGACTGGTAAATATAAGTGTCCCCCAAACACAGACTGGTAATATAAGTGTCCCCCAAACACAGACTGGTAATATAAGTGGCCCCAAACACAGACTGGTAATATAAGTGTCCCCCAAACACAGACTGTAATAAGTGTCCCCCAAACACAGACTGGTAATATAAGTGTCCCCCCAAACACAGACTGGTAATATAAGTGTCCCCCCCAAACACAGACTGGTAATATAAGTGTCCCCCCCAAACACAAGGACTGGTAATTTAAGTGTCCCCCAAAACACAGACTGGTAATATAAGTGTCCCCCCCAAACACAGACTGGTAATATAAGTGTCCCCCAACACAGACTGGTAATATAAAAGTGTCCCCCAAACACAGACTGGTAATATAAAAGTGTCCCCCAAACACAGACTGGTAATATAAAAGTGTCTCCCAAACACAGACTGGTAATATAAAAGTGTCTCCCAAACACAGACTGGTAATATAAGTGTCCCCCAAACACAGACTGGTAATATAAGTGTCCCCCCAAACACGACTGGTAACATAAGTGTCCCCCCCAAAACACAGACTGATAATATAAGTGTCCCCCCAAAACACAGACAGTAATATAGGTTTCCCCCAAACAAGACTGGTATTAAGTGCACCCACACAGAACGGGTAGTATAAGTGCCCCAATACCTTATCTCCTCCCTCCATTTATCAAGACATCACAATTGGGGGGGGGGGGGTAATGCAAAGAGAGCATGGTGGTGGTGAATTTCATAACAGTTTTCCCTTTAAGAATCTAGTGTTCCCCATCTCTACTTGCCTCATTAGAGCGGTGCCCAGCCCCAAAATGTTCAATCATTTTTCTAATCACAAAAAAATTAGCAGGACAGGAGACATCTAGAAGTAAAACTGGAAGGATTTTTATAAATTAGAATCAATGACTGAACATCAAATATATCTAATGTCTTAGGCTGGGTACACACAGGTCTATTATGTCCCGACCGAGTGTTCACAGCGAGCGAACAAATAGTGGCCGTGGTCTACAGTGCGTGGGACCGATCGAGTGGACACATAGGGAACCGTACGTTCGGCTGTGATCTACCAATGGACCCAGTCGGACGGACGGAGATATCTGCTGGTGTGTACCCAGCCTTATAGGTGCATGGCCAGTATAAATTATCTTATAGACACACTGTAATATATTAATATTATTATCATTAACATTGTAATGGGGATTTATAGCTCAGCTCAAAATCAGCCAATCATCCATTGATTTCCGCTTCTAACTACAGATATAAATGTTCATTCAAGAATTCAAGGAAGAAAGCAACATTTAGTAAATAATCCCCAATAGGGCTAGATAACAGATTAGAAGAAAACATGTACAACCTTCTCCCTAAGGATTCACTTCACTAAAGGACATATTTATTTTTATCTCGTTTCCCAATTGCATTTTCCAAACCGTCCCTTTAATGTCTTAAAGGGAAACCGCGAAGAAGAAATAGAAAATATCCAGATGTATTTTATTCTATTCCCAGTTGGTTGAGGTTTAGTTTTTCAGGCTGCTATCGATTCCAGGCACAATCTCTGAGATGAATGGATGAAGCAGACACGGACGGCAGGACATAGCGGCTCTCGAGGTGACACATCGGGAATCTTTGATGATGAGCTCCGTGATTAAAAAGAAAACGTTATTTCGTTTTCGTTGCGCCAAAACTGTCACCGCCGCCGACCGCGCACTGTGATTTGCATGCACCACTGCGTATAAAGTTTTACAGGTTGAATTGTAACAATGTAGAAAATAGTAACATTGTTGCAGGAGGGAATCTAGATAAGTTACATTGTTAGAATCAGTCATCATTAATAATACACCCTGTAAATTATATTGTTATAAATGGTGCTTAGCTATGTCATTAGCTATAACAGTGTCTCGCCGGGTCATCAATGTCACATGACTTATGGAAAGTTATGAAAGATGGAAACCAAGACGAACATTACTATCTATACTATTCCTTCTCCCTTGGTCCTAATGGTGTTGGTTCTGCCATCTCACAGTACATGCTTATTCTGTCCAATAGATTAAAGGTTCGTACACACGTGCGATGGCGGGTCCGGACCAGCGACGCACGATGTGTTCGAACGTTCGTTTCGGCTGATAATCTGCTCGTGTATGGCCCTTTATCGCCTGAAACGGTTGGTCGTTCGGAAATCCGGTCGGGCAACGAACTAACGAACTAACATTCGGACACATTGTGCGTTGCGGGTTGGGACCCACGATCGCACGTGTGTAATCACATGATCCAAAATGAAACACTTAATTCATGATTATCAATGAGCTCTGACAGCACAATTGTTGGCCGAAACAATCACTTATACACATCGTGCATCACGGGTCGGCCCTTGGAATCGCACCTGTTTATGAGCCTTTAGTTCGTATCACACAATGTTTCTGGTGCCCATAGTGGGGTTGCCAAACTGCTCGATACTGGCTCTCCAGAATAAGATCATTTTATTAATTTGGCTTGAAAAAGCCAAATTACTGTTCTTTCTATTTCTTCTTCTTTTTCTTCCGTTTTATTCTTCCGCTTTTTTGGACCGTATCTCCTCCCACAGTTTTTGAGCTAGAGACATGAAATTCGGGTACAGAGTGCGGGGCATATAGGAGAAGTGTGCTATCTTCTAGCTAAGGAATCCGCGGAAGCGTTACGGCGTTATCGGCGAATTTCCGGACATTTTTTCCCATAGACTATAATGGTAACAATCCTCAAATGTGGATATTTCAAAACAGTTTTTTTCGTGGTCATAAATACAAATGGTACCCCCAACCCCCCCACACAGACCCAGGTACACCCACCTACCGACCTACCTTTCCATTCCCATGGAAGCCATATTTAAAGGGTAACTAAAGTAAAAAAAACTATTTAGATTTATCCTCAATAAAAGATAGTTTTATGGGTATAAAACACAAAAAGACATACCACCTAACCAGACCCAGGTACCCACAACCTACTGATCTACTTATCCAATCCCGGTGGCAGCCATATTTAAAGGGTAACTAAAGTAAAAAAAACAAATTTAGATTTATCCTCAATAAAAGATAGTTTTATGGTTGTAAACACAAAAAAAGACATACCCTCTCAACCCAGACCCAGGTACACACACCTACTGATACTTATCATTACGGTGGAAGCCATACTTTAAAGGGTAACTAAAGTCAAAAAAGCAATTTTGATCAATAATAAAAAAAGTTGTTTTTTTTAACCCCCAACGTGATACAGGTATACACAGCTACTGACCTACCCCTCCATTACTGTTGCAGTCATACTTAAAGGGTAACTAAAGCCAAAAAAACTAATTTTGACCAATCATCAAAAAAGTTTTTTTTAACTCTCAACCCGACACGGCTACACACACTACTGATCTACTTATCCATACTGTGGCAGCCATACTTAAAGGGTAACTAAAGTCAAAAAAGCAATTTTGATTAATAATCAAAAACTTTGTTTTTTTAACCCCCAAAAGTGATATAGGTATACACAGCTACTGACCTACCCCTCCATTACTGTTGCAGCCATACTTAAAGGGTAACTAAAGTCAAAAAAACTAATTTTGACCAATCATCAAAAAAGTTTTTTTTTTTTAAACTGTCAACCCGACCCAGGTACACACATCTACTGATCTACTTATCCATTACTGTTGCAGCCATACTTAAAGGGTAACTAAAGTCAAAAAAACTCTCAACCCGTCACAGGTACACACACCTACTGATCTACTTATCTATTACTATGGCAGCCATACGTAAAGGGTAAATAAAGTAAAAAAAAACTAATTTTGACCAATCATCAAAAAAGTTAGTATTTTATCCCCCAACCTGATATGATACACACACACCAACTGACCTACCTTAATGCATGTGACATATTTAAAGGGTAAGTAAAAAACAACAATGTCCTCATCATTGACATTATTGAGTTTTAAAATCTGCAGCACAAACACACAAATTCCCTTCCAAAATGCAGTCTTTCAAGCCAAATTTAAAGTTTATACTTAAACTTTCCCTTTCTAGTTTTTAATTCATTTTTTTAATTGGAAAAAGTAGGGTTTAGACTATAATCATAGTTCCACAAATAAAACTGGAATTAAAGTGGATAATAATAATTAGAATAACAATATAATTATGTTTTAGGTCATTACGTTCAATGTAACCTTCCTCGAATGAAGTTTATTATAATAATTTACATGATCAGTCCTTGAATTATAAACATTGTGGGATAACTTATTGTTATGAAAACCCGGGATCTGGATCAGTACAAAGTGGAATTGGATTCCTGGAGTGACTTTCCTTCCCCATTGTATCCGATTGAGAACATTAAAGGTCAATGTTTCAATCTCCCTAATGGAAACGAATCTACTATGTAAATGTTCCATCAATAATAACAAATGTGGTTTTATCAGGGAGCTAAAAGCTGGTAATTGTTTACCAGACGATACAATTCAAAAGGACAATTGAATAGAAGCAGCGAAGATAGAACTGGCTCCGCGCGGTCGGAGAGAACATTAATACAATAGTACGGAGTGAATATGCTGGGTTTGTACATTAACAGGAACTCAATGGATTTATTTATACAATAAAGGGGAAAGTAACAGCAGAATAATGGGGAATAATGGCTAGTGCGCTTTCACCGGTAATGTGCACTTAGTCTGCACTTCCATTTCAACAGAAGACAATTTATTAGTGAAATTCTAAAGAAGATTTACAGACAGAGACGAGAGACGACACTAGATTTTAGTGGTGCTGGTAGACTTGCCCTTTAAGGACACATTTCATCTTGTTCTTTTTCTTCTTCTTTTTCTTCTTCCATTTTATTCTTCCGCTTTTTTGGACCGTATCTCCTCCCACAGTTTTTGAGCTACAGACATGAAATTCGGTACAGACGTGCGGGGCATATAGGAGAAGTGTGCTTTCTTCTAGCTAAGGAATCCGCAGAAGCGTTACGGCGTTATCGGCGAATTTCCGGACATTTTTTCCCATAGACTATAATGGTAACAATCCTCAAATGTGGATATTTCAAAACAGTTTTTTTCATGGTCATAAATACAAATGGTGATACCCCCAACCCCCCACACAGACCCAGGTACACCCACCTACTGACCTAACTTTCCATTCCCATGGAAGCCATACTTAAAGGGTAACTGTAGTCAAAAAACTAATTTTGATCAATCATCAATAAAAGTTAGTTATACAGTATAGTCATACATGCAAAAACACATACCCCCAACCTCATATGGGTACACACACCTACTGACCTACCCTTCCATTCCTGTGGCAGCCATACTTAAAGGGTAAATAAAGTTAAAAAAAAAACTTATTTTAAAATTTCCATAATAAAAGTTAGTTTTATGGTTGTAAACACAAAAAAAGACATACCCCCTCAACCAGACCCAGGTACACACACCTACTAATCTACTAATTTATTATGGTGGAAGCCATACTTAAAGGGTAACTAAAGTCAAAAAAACTAATTTAGATTTATCCTCAAAAAATAGTTTTATGGTTGTAAACACAAAAAAGACATACCCCCTCAACCAGACCCAGGTACACACACCTACTGATCTACTTATCCATTACTGTGGCAGCCATACTTAAAGGGTAACTAAAGTCAAAAAAAATAATTTTGATCAATAATCAAAAAAGTTTGTTTTTTTAACCCCCAACGTGATACAGGTACACACACCTACTGACCTACCCTCCATTACTGTTGCAGCCATACCTAAAGGGTAACTAAAGTCAAAAAAACTAATTTTGACCAATCATCAAAACAGTTAGTTTTTTTTTACCCCCAACCCGACCCAGGTACACACACCTACTGATCTACTTATCCATTACTGTGGCAGCCCTACTTAAAGGGTAACTAAAGTCAAAAAAACTAATTTTGACCAATCATCAAAACAGTTAGTTTTTTTTTACCCCCAACCAGACCCAGGTACACACACCTACTGACCTACTCCTCCATTACTGTTGCAGCCATACTTAAAGGGTAACTAAGATCAAAAAAACAAATTTTGACAAATTATCAAAAAAGTATGTTTTTTAACTTCCAACCTGATCCAGGTACACACGCCTACTCACCTACCCTTCAATTTTCATGGCAGCCATATTTAAAGGGTAACTATAGTCAAAAAAACTATTTTGACTAATCAACAATTTTTTTTTTTTACCCCCAACCTTACCCAGGTACATACTGACCTACCCTTCCATTATTGTGGCAGCCATACTTAAAGGGTAACTAAAGTAAAAAAAACTAATTTTGACAAATCATCAAAAAAGTTTTTTTTTAACCTCCCAACCTGAGACAGGTACACACACCTACTGACCTAATCTTCCATTTCTGTGGCAGACATACTTAAAGGGTAACTATAGTCAAAAATAAATTTTGATCAATAATCAAAAAAGTTTGTTTTTTTAACTTCCAACCTGACACAGGTACATACACCAACTGAGGTACCAATTCATTCATATGGCAATCATATTTAAAGGGTAAGTATATAATTAAAAAAACACATTTTGACAAATCATCAAAAAAGTCTTTTATCCCCCCCAACCTGACACAAGTACACACACCAACTGACCTACCTTTAAAGCATGGGACATATTTAAAGGGTAAGTAAAAAACAACAATGTCCTCTTCATTGAAACTGTTAAATTTTAAAATCTGCAGCACAAACACACAAATTCCATTCCAAAATGCAGTCTTTCAAGCCAAATTCAAAGTTTATACTTAAAATTTCCCTTTCTAGTTATTATTATTATAATATTATTAGATATATTATTATTATTAGATATAAAATTATCCGAGGTGATTGGTTTGTTATTATAATAAATCAAAATATTAGATATTATTATTATTGTTATATTATTATAATATATTAACAGAGGTGATTGGTTTGTCATTATATTAAACTAGCTCCCATTCCTGGTATGTAGCAGAGTGGTAACCAGATGGGCAGGTACCAGGTACTACTCTGCTTCTTAGCATTCTAAAAAGGGAGATTCAATAAAAGTTCTTATAGTTAAAAATGGTGCTAATTTTGCCCCACAAGAAATCGATTAAGCTTCCGTCATCCAATCCAAATACTTAAAATTCTGTTTTGTTGGTGATATACAGCGCTAAAATCTGACACGTTAGTCTTGTCCTGCTTTGAATTGTGACTCTGGGGGATTTACCCAGAGTCACAATTGCGCCTGCCTAAATAGAGATGTCATTGCATTGTTTAGTGATGTCACTGTATTGTTTAGTGATGTCACTATTATTTAGTGATGTCACTGTATTGTTTAGTGATGTCATTGTCTGTTGGCATTAGCAGGATATTACAGCAAACATTTTATTCCCTGACACTGGAAAAGTGGGAATTGCTGGGCAATCACGTAAATGGCTAATACCAAACACCCAACATTCCCGAGAACAATCTGTCATCAATCTGTCCCCTTCCTGTGGTCTGGATGCAGTTTGCTGAATAGAATATTATCCATTACTTAGATTGTAAGCTCTTTGGGGCAGGGATCTCATTCCTCTGTGTCAGGCTTGTTGCACTTATATCAATTTATTCACAATTTATATATATGCTTTCTTAAACGATGTATACATGTATTTAAACAACCATCAGACCACCTGGGCATCCTCCTTCTCTGTGAGCGGATGCTTATAAACCCCTCCTAAGTACCGTCTCCCCCGCGGTATCAGCAAGCAAACCAAATCAGTTGTAATGAAGGCCGGCAACCACGCTCGTTGTGATAACAAAATGATTCTTTATTGTATCTTTATTTATTTAAAGATATATGGCGGCCATAGTTGCATGCAGGGGAGCAACTACAAGGGGGCCCCATTTTTTTTTCCTATGACAGATATAGCCTCCTTCCAGAAAGCCACTGTGGATAAAGCACGGATAGGGGCCTGATCATAGTTTTGCTGGGGGCCCCAGTGGTTCCTAGCAATATCCCTCTACTGCTTATTATACATTATCATATTATAATGTCATTCATATCCCTCTGCTGCTTATTATACATTATCTTATTATGTCATTCATATCCCTCTACTGCTTATTATACATTATCTTATTATATGTCATTCATATTCCGCTAACTGCTTATTATACTTATCTTATTATATGTCTGCAGAACCCCTCTACTGCTTATTTCCATTATCTGTTATAATGTCATGCATATCCCTCTACTACTATGCTTATGAGACATTAATCTTAATGATAATGTCATTCTATCCTCTACGCCTTATATACATTATCTTATTATATAACGTCATTCATACCCCTCCTACTGCTTATTTACATTTATCTATTATAACGTCATTCTACCCCTCGACTGCTGATTATAATTATCTTATTATGATGTATTCTATCCCTCCTACTGATTATTATACATTATCTTATTATAATGTCATTCATATCCCTCTACTGCTTATTTCATAATCTTATTATAATGTCCATTCCATATCCCTCTACTGCTTAGTATAACTTCTTATTAAGAATGTCATTCATATGCCTCTACTCTGCTTTGATACTTATCTATTAAGGTCATTTTCATATCCCTCTCCTGCTTATTATACATTATCCTTATTATAATGTCATTCATATCCTATTCCGCTACTACTGCTATTATCACATTATCTTATATGGCATTCATCCCTCTACTGCTTCTTATACATTATCTTATTATAATGCCATTCATATTCCTCTACGCTTATTATACATTATCTTTTATAATGTCCATTTCATATCCCTCTACTGCTTATTAACATTCTATTCTATGTATTCATCCCCCTCTACTGCTTATTATACAATTATCTTATATAACGTCATGCTACCCCTCTAAAACTTGCTTATTATACATTATCTTTATAAGTCATTCATCTTCCTCTACGCTTATTATACATTACTGATTATAATGTCCATTCATATCCCTCTACTGCTTAGATAACATACTGATTATAATGTCTCAGATCCCTCTACTCATCCTCTAACTAACTGCTATTATACTAATCTTAATTATAATGTCATTCATATCCCTCTACTCTGCTTAGTATTACAGTATCTTATTATACTTCTTCATATTCCTCTACTTGCTTATTATACATATCTTATTATATGTCATTCATATCCTCTACTATCTGCTATTATACATTATTTATAAGGTCATTCAGACCCCTCTACTGTTATTATACATTACTTAATTATATGTCATTCATATCCCTCTACTGCTTATTATACATTATCTTATATAATGTCCTTCATATCCCTCTATAACTGCTTTTAACATTATCTTATTATAATGCATTCATATCCCTCTACGCTTTTAGACATTATCTTATTAAACGTCATTCATATCCTCTAACTGCTTATTAACATTATCTATTATAAAACGTCATTCTATCCCTCTACTGCTATTTATACATTATCGTATATAATGTCATTCAATACCCTCTACTACTTCTTATTATACATTATGCTTATAATGTCTTCATGACCCCTCTACTGCTTATTACTACCTTATCTATAATAATGTCATTCATACCCCTCTACTGCTTATTATACATTCTCTTATTATATGTCATTCATATCCCCTACTGCTCATATACATTATCATTCTTATAAGATGTCATTCATATCCCTCTACTGCTCATTATGACATTATCTTAATTATAATGTCATTCTATCCCTCCTACTACTGCTTTTATCATATCTTAATTATACTGTCATTCATATCCCTCTACCTGCTTATTAATACATGCTCTTATAATAATGTCATTCCTACCCCTCTACTTGCTTATATCATTACCTTATAATAATGTCTTCATACCCTTTCTGCTTATTATACATTATCTTTTATATGTCATTCATATCCCTCTACTGCTTATATACCTTATCTTATTATAGTCCATTCATTCCCTCTAACTGCTTATTATACATTATCTTATTATAATGTCATTCACCCCTCTACTTTGCCTTTAATTATACATTATCTTATTATACTGTCATTCATATCCTCTACTGCTATTATCATATCTTCTTATCACGTCATCATATCCCTCTACTGCTTATTATACATTATCTTATTAATGGTCATTCTATCCCCTCTAACTGCTTTTATAATTATCTTATATATACGTCATTCATATCCCTCTAACTGGCTTATTATACATTAAATTTCCACCTTTATTATAAGATAATTTATTTCCCCTCTACTGCTCATTATACATTATCTTCTTATTATAATGTCATTCATATCCCTCTACGGCTTATTATACATTATCTCATTATAACGTCATTCATATCCCTCTACTGCTTATTATACATTATCGTATTATATGTCATTCCTACCCTCCTACTGCTTATTATACATTATCTTATTATAATTTCAGTTCATATCCCTACTCACTGCTTATTATACATTATCTCATTATAATGTCATTCATATCCCTCTACTGCTTATTATAACATTACTTTTATTATAATGTCTTCATATCCCTCTCTACTGCTTATTATACATTACTTATTATACGTCATTCATAATCCCTTCTTACTGTTTTTACATTATCTTATTAATAATTGTCATTCATACCCCTCGACTCTGCGTATTATACATTAATCTTATTATAATGTAATTTTATTCCTCCCTCTACTAGCTTTTGGTTTTCATTCCAATCACCTTTGGGGACAGTGTTTTTATATTAATATGAACAGTCCCATTTGGTAGAAGGTAATAGTATATCAGGTATACCATGTATAAGATATACAGTACCCGCACCCATTAACATACACACAGGAGGGCCAGTGAGGTGTGTAACCCACTGTAGGTGGATGGGCAGACCGCGAATATTAATGCACATTAATTAGAATAAATTATCACTCTGCGCCATCCTGGAAATTTCTCAATCTCAACCATAACAAACTTATTTTATGGATTTCATAAAATGATAAATACAAAATTTACAGATTTTTAACCCACTTTACACGTTAAATTCATTGATTTACTTTTTAAATATTCATGAAATGAATTCCCAGGGGGACACACTCTAAATTAAAGGACACTTAACATAAAACAAAATGGCTTCTCTCCAAAGTTCCAAACACAGAACCACGGCCAATCAGACTTTGTTTTAGGTAAATAGAACATTTGTACTTGTTCAGATTCATGGGATTGGCTTAGATTGTTTGTTTAATATTGACTTTGTCCTTTGAAATATCAATTTTATTTTGAATTTTTCCCCACATTATTCCCTACATGGGAGAGTTTTGTAACCATTATTTTTCAGACCCTTATTATAAGATAAACAAACGGCCCCACAATTGGGAATACAACCATTTTACTGATAAAATATCAGATTGCCGTATTGGTCCATTAACCACACATAGCGGGGAGATCAATCCCATTCAATTCCCTTTTCTATAGTCAATCCTGGGTAAGCGCGTGTGGCAGAGATATAAAGTTACGTTGTTTATAATGGACACAGCACAAGTCTCTCCCATTGTAACGCTGGCGTGGGAATTGAATACAAATGACTTGGGGGGAAACCTGCCTATATCTTATTGTAGAAGGGAATCCAGGCAAGATCTGTCATTGTCTGTATGTGTATTATCAAGACTATTACAAACATTCCTTATTCGGTAAGGCAAAGATCATCCCTTCCTGTCGTTTAATCCCATGCACACCCTTGAGAACACAGGGCGATTTCGCTACATGGGGGGGTCAGTATCCAGGGGTGGGTCAATATTAGGGAATGGGGGTTTATCGTGGAGGAGATTCCGGGGATTTGTCTTCTGTCCCATTTGAATGATAAAGTTTGTGGAAATTTCGAGCAGTTTGATCTGTGACATGAGATCAAGTTTTCTATGGATGTTTTAAGGGGACCGTCACTCGGTGCTGGGAGAGGAGACAGTCTGATCACCCACCCAATGGCTCCTAATGTCATGAAGGGGAATTCGTACGTCAGTGAGGGGCAAAAAAAATAAGATTTTGCTTGTGTGTTTTAATTTAATACCAATGACCACAGATTCACATCAGCACCTTCTGGGTTCACTCCCTTGTTGGAAGTGGGGTTTGGGTTTAGAATGAAATAAACTGACACGTTTATTTATTAACCTGCATGTTTCCAATATGTGTGGAGTGCGCATGATGCTGCTTTTTTTCTAACTAAAACATATGTCACTCAAGCAGGAATACAATTAGTGGGCATCAAGGAAGACAAAACTATTGTTTTATGTGTATTCCCGGTTTACTTTCCCTTTAAACATTGAGCCACCACCCATGTTTGTGTTGTTGTTGCAGGACTCGATATTTACTCTGAGGATTCCCTGGGACCAGTTTGTGAGAGAAGTATTAAATGCCAGTAATGGAGAGCGGGAGAAGATCCTTACAGGCTTTAACACGCTTTCAACCAACGGGAAAGCGCGAGAATCCCCAGCTATCGCGCCATTAAGGACAACCATACATTACAGGTCTATTTACTTTCCCTTTAAATCTTCCAACCCCTGAGCATTGTGATTGAAATCTGGTACATTCTGATTGGACAGGCCTCGGCTTGGAGTAGCCATAGCGCCATGGTTTTAATAATACCGGTATCCCTTTGTAAATGTCACAGTCTGGGCAGTGATCCGGGGACAATTCCAATCCCCCTGTCCCCTGTGGGATAAAGACAATGAAGAACAAGACAGTCAATGTGTAGGAAGATATAACAGAGTGGGTTTGGGCTGTGTTTTTTTAGTCACAATATTATTGAGATCTTCCATCTACATCAATAGAGAATTATTTATAATTTTTATCACCATATTTAAATATAATGTGTTATTAGAAATTCACTTAATGGAGTGGCTCTTTATTCCCATTGAGCATGTGCAACTCTGAAAAATTGTCCAGTACACTAATCTGGTAGGAGGGGCTGCAGAATCAGGAATACCAGAAACCTGCAGAATTTAACAGATAATTTCTCCAGAAATTGTTGCTGATTTCATGGTTGATTCCATTTAGGTTTCTTCTCTTTCAAGAAAGATAACTATTGTAGAATTATTTTTAATGGGGTGACTGAATTTAATGTCTTTAAGAGTTCGTTACCTAGAATAAAATAAAAATAATAGAATAGCTGACAATGTTTGGCCCTGATAGAAAGTATTTGCAGTTTAATGTGATTTGTTCTCATAGATTACACTGTGTGCAAGGGAGCTTTGATTGGTTTCTCATAAATATTAACTTTATGATATTTGATTGAGTTCGGACAGAGGACCCTATCTATTTTCGACCTCGAGAACTTAGAGATTCATTAATATATCATACATTAATAGCCCTGAACGCATAAGGTAATACTTAATGTCAAAATGTTTACACGGTGAATGGGTACCAGGCATGGTTGCCTCTTTTCCCCTACCTGTTTTTCCAAAGGGGGCATGGTGGTGGAGGAGAGTTAGAGACTCCTCTCCTCGCGGTAAGTCCTGTGGTGGGAGTGCGGGAGACAACCCTAGAATTCATTACCTGCAATTCAACCCCTGGGCAAAATCAGTGATCGTCCCTGTAGACCCTATAGATGGACCACTGGGAATAGCAAGACTATCACCGGAGAAGGGAAAGTCCTTGTTAAAGTTATACTCCTCCCCAAATTGCTAGATGTCGTCCAACACTGATTTTTATCCCAACCTAATTTTTTAAAAGATACTTACCTCCTTCCTTTGGGGACCCTCCAGACCAAGGGTCAGATTCATACTCCTCCTAAGGACAGATTAGGTCTGGCATTATGAAACCTCCATTTATACTACCTAGCCAGACAAGCTGATACTTTCCTTCACTTGTCTTAGACTATAAGACTTTACTCCCCTGTTAACACCCCTACCACCGACCCCCCGCCCGTCGAGCCAACTACACCTCTTACCGCCCAAACCCCTACAACAAACTTCCCATTCTTCCAGTTGATACATTGGTTTGGTCTGAATTTCTTCGCCTCCCCTTTCCTACACTCCAATGTCCTATTCCACATTACTCAGCTCACACAGGGTTTAATGCTATAACATATAAATACTACAACATAAAGCTGCGTGAACTATACAGAACAACCTCCTTGTGGATAAATTTGGGTACCCACTTGGGTACGCCCCCAGCGCCAGAAGAAGAGGGGGGTTAGTCCTCTCAGTCCAATACTTTAGTTTCCCCTGCTGCCTAAAAATAGCGTTTTATACAGTTATATTCACCTATCATTGATCATTCCCCCCCCACATACTCATCCCATGGGAACCTTTGCCGATGATTATACCTTAAATAGACAATTTAAAATAAAAATAAAGTCCAGATTGTGTAATGTAATCTAGAAGGTTTATTTCTAATTGAATTGTAACGTGTGTAATCTCTATAATTCCGACTTTGTCAGACTTACCCCGAGGGTAATAAATATCAGTTCTTACTCCTTCAGTCTTGTAAGGTCTCCTCCTGACCACAGGGAAATACCGTTCCTGCTTGGGAGATTTTTATTAAACTCCACTTATGGAATGGTACAAAGTGCGGAAACACCTGGAGCCGCGTAATTAAATACACATTCAGCGGCCGAATGGGTTTTTCTTATAATCACGGTATTGGGAATATTAAGGGGTTAATGGGACATGAAGTGGGTTGGGAATATTAAAGGGATTTAACGAGACATTGATTGGGAGTGGGAATATTAAAGGGAGTTAAGGGGACATGAGTGGAGATTGGGATATTCAAGGATTTAATGGGACATGAGTGGGATTTTTGGGAATATTAAAGGGATTTATGGGACATGAGTGGGATTAGGGAATATTAAAGGGAGTTTAATGGACATGAGTGGGCTGGAATATTAAGGTTTTAAAGGTAATGAGTTGGATTGGTATATTAAAGGGATTTAACGAGACTGAGTGGGATTGGAATATTAACGGGAGTTAATGGGACATGAGTGGAATTGGGAATATTTAAAGGGAGTTTAACGGGACATGAGTGATTGGGCATATTAAATGGTAGTTAAGACACGAGTGGATTGTAATTATTAAAGGGAGTTAAAGGGACCATAAGTGGGATTGGGAATATTAAAGGTAGTTAATGGACTGAGTGATTGGGATATAAAGGGAGTTAATGGACAGATGAGATTGGGGGAATATTAAAGGGAGTTAAAGGGTCATGAGTGGGATTGGAATATAAAGTAGTTAAAGTTACCTGAGTGGGATTGGGAATATTAAAGGAGTTAAGGGACAGAGTGGGATTGGATATTAAAGGGCGTTAAAGGGTCAATGAGTGGATTGGAATATTAAAGGGTTAAAGGTCATGAGTGTGATTGGGCATAATTAAAGGGGTTAAAAGGGGTCATGAGTGGGATTGGGAATATTAAAGGGAGTTAAAGGGTCATGAAGTGGGTGGGAATATTAAAGGGAGTAAAAGGTCATGAGTGCGATTGGGAATATTAAAGGAGTTAAGGGGTATGAGGTGGGATTGGGAATATAAAGGGAGGTTAAAGGGTCTGAGTGGGATTGGGAATATTAAAGGAGTTACGGTAAAGGTCATGAGTGGATGGGAATATTAAAGGAGTTAAAGGTCATGATTGGGATTGGGAAATATTAAGGGAGTTAAAGGGACATGCTTAGATTGGGAAATAAAAGGAGTTAAGGGATAGAGGGATTGGAATTAGGAGTAGGGTCAGAGGGGGATTGAATATTAACAGGGGTTAAAGGTCATGAAGTGGGATGGGATACTATTAAAGGGAGTTAAAGGTAACATGAGTGGGGATGGGATATTAAAGAGGAGAGTTAAAGGTCATGAGTGGGATTGGGAATATTAAAGGCGAGTTCGGGTACGCTGATGGATTGGAATATTAGCCGGAGTTAAAGGGTCATGTTGGGACTCTCCCGGGCTGAGATGTGATTGGAAATATTACAGGGAGTATTATGGCCTGAGTGGGAGGGATATTCAAGGGACATAAGCTGACTGCGTGGGATTGGGAATATTCACGGACGTAATGGGATCGCCCTGAGGGGTTGGGAATATTCGCCGATTAATGGACTGAGTGTGATTGGGACTCTTACCGGACAAACCATGCCTGACGTGGGTTCTGGAGACTACTTAACCAGGGAGTTAATGGGACACGAGTGGGATTGGGACCTACTTAAAGAGAGTTTAAGGGACATGAGTGGGATTGGAATTAAAGGGAGTTAAGGACACGAGTGGATTGGGAATATTAAGAGAGTTAAAGGACAGGAGTGGGAGTTTCCCATTCATTATTTTCAGTAACATTTATATGTCAGTAATACATGTCCCATTATACAGCGAGAGAATGATAAAATAAAGTCAGATTATTTAGCAATCGGATAAGGAGTATCCTCTCTATTGGATTATTTTCTGTGGTATGTACACTGGTTCACCTTGTTTTTATTCCCTGTATCCAGGGTGTAACAACTTTAGAACAGAAATAGAAGTAGCCAATCAAAGTGTTGCAGGCGTACCAATCAAATATTACAAGATGGAAGGCCAATTACAGTATATTTACTGTATCTTACCTAAAGATTAGACAACATCCCATCACTGCCTTTATGTGTCCCCATCTACTTCAATACAGGTGGGATAAAGTATGAATGTTACATTGGGGCTGGGACACTGATTTTGCCCCCTTTTAAAACCGAGGATTGGTACCCACCCCATACCAGAGCCTCTATTCAAGTGTAAGTGCCACATGCTCTATTGCTCAGGTATTGAGATTGGGATTTGATTTTAAATGCAATACAGACTCACAGGGTTATTCAATAAAAGTCTCTTATATAATGTTGTCCAACCAATCATAATTTTAGCTTTCAAATGTTAAATTATATCGATGGGTTATTCAATAAAAGTTCTTATAGTTAAAAATGGTGCTAATTTTGCCCCAACCAATCAGATATAATTTAACATTTGAAAGCTAAAATCTGATTGGTTGGGACAAAATTATATAAGAACTTTTATTGAATAACCCTGTGAGTCTGTATTGCATTTAATTAAACAGTACCACTGTGATATTGTACAACGTACACAGTACAAGGGGTATCGTTGTGTATCGTGAGTAATGTATATAGTATATTCTACCTACTAAACATTCACACGTGTGATATTGTAACTGTACACAGCTACAGGTATCGTATGTGTATTGTATATAGTTATTCACGACTAAACAGTCCACTGATATTGTCACAGTACACAGATACAAGGTCTCGGATGTGTTAGTGTATATGTATATAGTATCTTATACTACAAACAGTCACCCTGTGATATTGGATCAATGTTTCACGATAAATACAAAGGTATCAGTATGTGTATAGTGTATAGTATATAGTATATTCTACTCACGAAACAGTCACACTGTGAGATTTTACAATGTACACAGATAACAGGTCTCGTATGTGTATGTGGTATATGTATATAGTATATTCTCACTAACAGTCACACTGTGTATTGACAATGTACAGATACAAGGTATCGGTATGTGTTTAGTGTATATGTAATAGTATATTCTACTACTAAACAGTCACACTGGGATATTGTACAATGTAAAATAGATACAAGGTATTGTACGTGTATATGTATAGTAATAACCTACCCTGTAGTGGTTTCTATGGAGGAACTGTAAGTATAGCCTTATAATTTCAGTTCAGGAGGAGAAGCGGAAACTAGAAGCCACAAAGGGGTAGTTTATAAATAATGCACCCCCAACTGTAAAATTTAAGGGATTATAGAAGTCACCTTGGAGTTCCATGCCCTGTATAAAGGTACTCGGCCGCGTGCCTCGTTTTTTATATGGCACGGAAAGTCCTCGGTGACTTCTAATGTCCTATAGATTACAGATTGGGGGTGCATTATCCACTATATAGTATATTCTACTACTAACAGTCACACTTGATATTGTACAATGTACACAGATACAAGGTATCGGTATGTGTATAGTGTATATGTAATAGTATATTTACTACTAAACAGTACACTGTGATAATTGTACAATGTAACAGATTACAAGGTCTCTGTATGTGTATGTGTTATGTTATTAGCATATTCTTACTTACTAAACAGTCACACTGTGATATTGTACAATGTACACAAGATACAAGGTAGCGTATGTGTATTGTATGTTATAGTATATTCTACTACTAAACAGTCACACTGTTGATTGTGACAATGTACACGATAAAGGTATTGTAGTGTATAGTGTATATGTATATAGAATATTCCTACTACTAAACAGTCCACACTGGGTATTGTACAATGTACACAGATACCAGGTACGGTTGTGTTAGTGTATATGTATATGTATTATTGTAGTACTAAACAATCACACGGTGCGATTGTATAAGTGTAGAAGATACTACAAGGTATCGGATTTGTGTATGGGTGTAAGTATATAGTAGTTTAATCTACTAAACAGGTCACACTGAGATATTGTACAATGTAAAGATACAAGTCGGGTGTTAGGTGTAGTATATAGAATATTCTACTAACTAAACAGGTCCCACTGAGATATTGTACAAAGGTACAAGCCTCAAGGTATCGGTATGTGTATAGTGTATATGTATATACTGCTACTAAACAGTCACACTGTGATATGGTACAATGTACACAGATACAAGGTATGGTATGGGTATGAGTGTTATGTATATAGTAATTCTATAATAAACAGTCACACTGTGATATTGTACAACGTACACAGATACAAGGTATCGGTATGTGATAGTGTATTTATAGTATATCTACAAAAACAGTCACCAGTGATATTGTAAAATGTACACAGATACAAGGTATCGTGTGTGAATGTATATAGTATATTCTACTATAAACAGTCACCCTGATTTGTTGCAATGTAACACAGATACAAGGTATCGGTAGTGTATGTAGTGATATGTTGTATCTTATACTACTAAACAGTCACACTGTGATATTGTATAATGTTCACGATAATACAAGGTATCAGTAGTGTGTAAGTGATATGGATATAGTATATTCTACTACAAAAACAGTCACACTGTGATATGTACAATGTACACAGATACAAGGAGCGGTTATCGATGTGTATAGTGTATATGTAATAGTATATTCTACTACTAAACAGTCCACTGTGATATTGTACAATGTACACAGATATAGGTAGCGGTAGTGTGTATATTGTATATGTATATAGATATTTCTAATACTAAACAGTCACACTGAGTATTGTACAATGTACCAGATATCAAGGTATCGGTATATGTGTATAGTGTATATGTATATAATGCTACTAAACAGTCACACTGTGATATGTACAACGTACACAGATACAAGTATCGGTATGTGGATAGTGTGAATGTATATAGTATATTTACTACTAAACAGTCACACGTGTGATTGTACTGTACACAGATACAAGGTTCGTATGTGTATATGTTATAGTATATTACTACTAACACGTCACACTGATTGTGCAATGTACACAGATACAAGGTATCGGTATGTGTATGTGTATATGATATAGTATCTTATACCTAAACAGTCACACTGTGATATTGTATAATGTTCAGGATAATACAAGGTATCAGTAGTGTGTATAGTGTTATATGTTATAGTATATTATACTACTAAACAGTCACACTGTGATATGTACAATGTACACAGATACAAGGTGGTATCAGTATGTGATAGTGTATATGTATATAGTATATTCTACTACTAAAACCAGTCAAACTGTGAGATTGTATTTACAATGTACAGATACAAGGTATCGGTATGTGTATAGTGTATATGTATATAGATATTTACTACAAAACAGTCACACTGTGATATTGTACAATGTACACAGATACACGGTATGGTACGTGTAGTGTATATGTATATAACCTACACCTGTGGGATTTCTATGGAACTGTAAGATTATAGCCTGTATAATCTTACAGTCAAGGAGGAAAGGAAACTAGAAGCCACAAAGGGGTAGGATATAATAAATAATGAACACCCCCAACTGTAAATTAAAGGATATTAGAAGTCACCTTGGAGTCATGACCGTATAAAGGTACTCGGCTGCGGCCTCGTTCTGTTTATATGGTTCACAGAAACTCCTCGGTGACTTCTATACCTTATAATTTACAGTTGGGGGTGCATATCCATATATAGTAATTCTATACTTAAACAGTACACTCTGATATTTACATGTAAACAGTACAAGGTATCGGTTGTGTATAGTGGATATGTTATATAGTATATTCTACTACTAACAGTCAAACTGTGATATGTACAATGTACACAGATACAAGGTATCGTATGTGTATAGTGTATAGGTATATAGTATATTCTACTACTAAACAGTCACACTTGTGATATTGTACAATGTACACAGATACAAGGTGATCGGTATGTGTATAGTGATATGGATAAGTATATTCTACCTACTAACTACATCACACAGTGTGATATTGTACAATGTACAGACTACAGAAAGGTATCCGTATGTGTATAGTGTATAATGTATATAGAATATTCCTACTACAACAGTCACAACTGTGATATGTACAATGTACACAGATCAGGATCGGTTGTGTATAGGTATAGTTAGTATATTCTACTACTAAAAGTCCACCTGTGATACTGTATAATGTAGACAGATACATACAAGGTATCGGGAGTGTATAGTGTATATGTATATAGTATATTCTACTAATAAATAGTCACACTGATATGTACAATGGACACGATACCAAGGTGTCGGTATGTGTATAGTGTATAGTAATAGTATATTCTACTACTAAACAGTCACACTGAGATATGTTACAATGTAACCAGATACAAGGTTATCGAGTATTGAGATAGTGTATTGTTAGTATATTTACTACTAAAACATCACACTGTGGATATTGTACAAGTGTACACAGATACAAGGTATTGGTAGTGGATAGTGTATATGTTATATGTTATTCTACTAACTAAAACAGTCACACTGTGATATTGTCCAATGTACACAGATACAAGGTATCGGTATGTGTAGTGTATATGATATAGTATATTCTATACTAACCGTACACTGTGATATTGTAGATGTTGCAACAGATCAAGGTACAGTATGTGTATTGTTATAGTATCTTATATCTACAAACACTCAAACACAGGATAGTAAATATAGTTGTCCCCCAAACACCGTCTGGTAATATAAGTGTCCCCCCAACACAGACACTGACTGGTAATCTAAGTAGTCCCCCAAACAAGGACTGGATATAAAGTGTCCCCCAACAAGATGGTAATAACAGTCGTCACCCCAAAAACAAGACTGGTATATGTGTTCCCCCCAACGTAAACACGACCGGTATAAGTAACGTCTGTTATATTCCCACACACAGGACTGGTAATATGTGTCCCCCCAAACACAGACTGTATATAGTTCTACTCCCCCAAACACAGCACTGGGTAATATAAGTGTCCCCCCAAACACGACTGGTAATATAAGTGTCCAAACACAGACGGTAATATAAGTGTCCCCCAAACCAGGATGGTTAAATAAGTGTCCCCCCAACACACAATGGCTGCCGGTAATATAAGTGTCCCCCAAACACGATGGTAATATATAGGTACCCCCCACAAAAACACAGGACTGGAATATAAGTGGCCCCCCCCAAAAACAGACTGGTTAATATAAGTGGACCCCAAAACACGACTGGTAATATTAAGTGTCCCCCCAAAACAGACTGTAATATAATGCCCCCAAAACAGACTGGTAATAAGTGTCCCCCCCCAACACAGACTGGTAATATAAGTGTCCCCCAAACACAGACTGGTAATATAAGTGTTCCCCAAACACAGACTGGTAATATAAGTGTCCCCCCCAAACACAGACTGGTAATATAAGTGTCCCCACAACCAAAGCTGGTAATATAAGTGTCCCCCAAACACAGACTGGTAATATACATGGCCCCCCAACCAAAAACTGATAATTAATAATTGGTCCCCCCCTAACACCAGATCTGGTAAATAAGTGTCCCCAAACACAGACTGGTGAATAAGTGTCCCCCCAAACACAGACTGGGGAAATATAAGTGTCCCCCCCAACACAGACTGGGAATATAGTGTGCCCCCAAACACAGCGGTGGAATATAAGTGCCTCCCAAAAACAGACTGTGGAATTATAAGTGTCCCCCAAAACAGAATGGTAATTAATGGTCCCCAAAAAACAGACTGGTAAATTAAGTGTCCCCCAAACACAGACTGATAAGTAAGGGCCCCCCCAAACACAGACTGGTAATAAGTTCCCCCAACACAGACTGCGTAATTAAGGTGCCCCCAAACCAGACTGGTAAACAGTGTCACCCCCAAACACAGACTGGGAATGATAAGTGTCCCCCAAAAACAGAATCGGAATATAAGTGTCCCCCCCATAACACGACTGGTAATATAGTGTCCCCCAAACACAGACTGGTAACTAAAAAAAATTAGTGGTGCCCCCCAAACCACAGACTTGGTAATATAAGTGTCCCCCAAACACAGACTGGTAATTTCAAGTTCCCCCAACACAGGATGGTAATATAAGGTGTCCCCCACAACACAGACTGGTAATATAAGTGTCCCCCCCAAACACAGATCTAGGAATATAAGTGTCACCAAACAGACTGGGTAATATAAGAGTCCCCCCCAAACACAGATCGGTAATATAAGTGTCCCCCCCAAACACAGACTGGTAATTTAAGGGTCCCCCCAAACACCAGACGTTTTCCCCCCTCCGTAATTAAGTGTCCCCCCCAACACAGATGGTAATATAAGTGTCCCCCAAAACACAGACTGGTAAATAAGTGTCCCCCACAACACAGAGACTGGAATACAGAAGTGTCCCCCCAAACACGACGACTGTAATATAAGTGTCCCCCCACAAAACACCGACAGCGGTAATAAAGTGTCCCCCCAAAATAAGAATGCCGGTTTTTCAATATAAGTGTCCCCCAAACACAGACTGGAAGACTGATAAGTGCCCCCCCAAACACAGACTAGTATATATTCTAGACCATGTGTCCCCCCAAACCACAAGATGCGTTTATAGTGTCCCCCCCAAACACAGACTGGTAATATAAGTGTCCCCCCAAACAAAGCGACTGGTAATATAAGTGTCCCCCAACACAATGGTAATATAAACAGTGTCCCCCAACCAGACTGGTAAGTAAAAGTGCCCCAAACTAAGACTGGTAATATAAAGGTCCTCCCAAACCAGACTGGTATATAACGGTCCCCCAACACAGGATGGTAATATAATGGTCTCCAACACACAGACTGGTACTAATTACCACCAGTTTCCCCCAAACACAGACTTGGTACACCAAAGTGTCCCCCCCATAACAACAGACTTAGATACGTGTCCCCCCAAACACAGACTAATAAGGTTCCCCAGAACATAGATGGATTAAGTGCAACCACCCCAGACACTTCGGGTAGTATAAGTGCCCCAATATAGACTCCCTCCCCCAAGTTATCAAGGATAAACATTGGGGGGGGGGGGGCGGTAAGCAAAGGGCAGGTGGCGTGGCTGAATTCAAGTGAACATGGTGGCCCTTAGAGAATCGGCGTGTCCCCATCCTACTTGCCTCATTAGGAGACGGCCCTGCCCCAAATCCGTTCAATCATTTCTAATCACACAAAAAAATTGCGGACAGGAGACTCTAGAAGTAAAACTGAAGGATTTATAAATTAGTACTCAATGACATGACATCAAACTATTCTAATCTTAGGCTGGGTACCACAGGTCTATTTAGTCCGACCGAGCTGTTCAACGAGCGAACAATAGGGCCTGGTCTACAGTGCGTGGGACCGATGGTGGACCATAGGGAACGTATTCGGCGTGATTAAAGGACCCATTCGGAGGCGGGAATTGGGGTGTACCCAGCCTTATAGGGATGGCCAGTATAAATTATCTTATAGACACACTGTAATATTCAATATTATTATCATTAACATTGTAATGGGGATTTATAGCTCAGCTCAAAATCAGCCAATCATCCATTGATTTCAGCTTCTAAACTACAGAATAAAATGTTCATTCAATGAATTCAAGGAAAAGCAACATTTAGTAAATAATCCCCAATAGGGCTAGTAAAGAAGAAGAAACATGATAAACCTTTACCCTAAGGATTACACTTATAAAGGACATATTATTTATTAGTTTTCCAATGCATTTCCCACAACCGTCCCTTTAAGTCTTAAAGGGAAACCGCGAACGAAGAAATAGAAAATATCCAGATGTATTTTATTCTATTTCCCATGTTGGTTGAGGTTTTTTCAGGCTGCTATCGATTCCAGGCACAACCTCGAAATGAATGGGATGAAGCAGAGACACGGACCGGCAGGACATAGCGGCCCTCGAGGTGAACCACGGGAATCTTTGATGAGGAGATCGTGATAAAAAGAAAACGTTATTTCGTTTTCGTTTTCCGCCAACAAACTGTCACCGCCGCCGACGCGCACTGTGATTTGAAAGACACACGCGTAAAAGTTTACAGGTTGAATTGTAACAATGTAGAAAATGTAACATTGTTGCAGAGGGCTATAGATAAGTTAAATGTAGAATCACGTCATTCAAATAATACACCCTGTAAATTATATTGTTATAATGGTGCTTAGCTATGTATAGCATAATCAGTGTCTCGCCGGTCATCAATGTCAAAGACTTATGGAAAGTTAGAAAGGGAAACCAAGACGACAATTACTATCTACTATTCCTTCTCCTGGGTCCCCAATGGGTTGGTTCGCCATCTCACAGTACATGCTTATTTTGTCCAATAGATTAAGGTTCGTACACACGTGCGATGGCGGTCCGGACCAGCGGCACGATGTGTCTCGAACGTTCGTTTCGGCTGATAATCCTGTCGTGTATGGCCCTTTATCGCCTGAAACGGTTGGTCGTTCGAAATCCGTCGGGCCACGAATAACGAACTAACTTTCGGACCATTGTGGTTGCGGGTTGGGACCCCGATTCGCAAGCTGTGTAATACATGGATCCACAATGAAACACTTATTCATGATATCAATGAGATCTCTGACAGCACAAGTTGTTGCCGAAACAATCAACTACACATCGTGCATCACGGGTCGGCCCTTGGAATCGCACCTGTTGAGCTTAGAGTTTCTATCACACAATGTTTCTGGTGCCCATATGGGGTTGCCAAACTGTCGTATACTGGCTTTCAGAAAAGAATCATTTTATTAATGGTGCTTGAAAAAGCCAAATTACTGTTCTTTCTATTTCTTCTCTTTTTCTTCCGTTTTATTCTTCCGCTGTTTTTCGCGATATCCTCCCACATTTTTGAGCTAGGACATGAAAATTCGGGTACAGAAGTGCGGGGCATATAGGAGAAGTGTGCTATCTTCTAGCTAAGGAATCCGCGGAAGCGTTTACGGCGTCGGATCGTCGAATTTTTCCGGACAGTTTTTCCCATAGGACTATAATGGAACAATCCTCAAATGTGGATATTTCAAACAGTTTTTTTCGTGGTCATAAATACAAATGGTGATACCCCAACCCCCCAACACAGACCCAGGTACACCCCACCTACCGACCTACCTTCCATTTTCCCTGGAAGCCAATTTAAAGGGTAACTAAAGTAAAAAAAAACTAATTTAGATTTATCCTCATAAAAGATAGTTTTTTGGGTATAAACACAAAAAAGACATACCACCTCACCAGACCAGGTAAACCCACCTACTGTCTATTATCCAATCCGGTGGCAGCCATATTTAAAGGTAAACTAAAGTAAAAAAACAAATTTAGATTTATCCTCAATAAAAGATGTTTTATGGTTGTAAACACAAACAAGACCTACCCTCTCAACCCGCAGACCCAGGTAACAACACCTACCGATCACTTATCCATTACGGTGGAAGCCATACTTTAAAGGGTAACTAAAGTCAAAAAGCAATTTTGATCTAAATAATAAAAAAGTTGTTTTTTTTAACCCCCAAAGTGCACAGGTATACACAGTACTGACCTACCCCTCACAGTACTGTTTGCGTCATACAAAGGGTAACTAAACAAAAAAACTAATTTTGACCAATCATCAAAAAGTTTTTTTTAACTCTCAACCGACCACGGCTACCACCCTACTGATCTACTTATCCATTACTGTGGCGCCATCACTTAAAGGGTACTAAAGTCAAAAAAGCAATTTTTGTAAATCAAAAAAACTTTGTTTTTTTAACCCCCAAAAGTGATATAGGTATACACCTACTGCCTGACCTACCCCTCGTTGCAGCCATACTTAAAGGGTAACTAAAGTCAAAAAAAAACTAATTTGACCATCATCAAAAAGTTTTTTTTTTTAACCTGTCAACACGACCCAGTACACACATCTACTGATCTACTTTATCCATTACTGTTGCAGCCATACTTAAGGGTTAACAAGTCAAAAAACTCTCAACGTCACAGGTACCACACACTACTGATCTACTTATCTATTACTATGGCAGCCATACGTTAAAGGGTAAATAAAGAAAAAAAAAAACTAATTTTGACACATCATCAAAAAAAGTTAAAGTTAGTATTTTATCCCCCAACCCTGATATGAATACACACACACACCAACTGACTCTTAATCATGGACATTACTTAAAGGTTAAGTTAAAAAAAACAACAATGTCCTCATCATTGACATTATTGAGTTAATATCTGGCAGCACAAACACCACAAATCCCTTCCAAAATGCAGTCTTAAGCCAAATTTAAAGTTTATACTTAACTTTCCCTTTCTAGTTTTTAATTCATTTTTTTAATTGGAAAAAGTAGGGTTAGACTATATCATAGTTCCACAAATAAAACTGGAATTAAAGTGGAATACATAATTAGAATAACAAATAATAGTGTTTTAGGTATACGTTCACATGAACCTTCCTCGATGAAGTTTATTTAATAATTTACATTGATCAGTCTTGAATTTAAAACATTGGGGATAACTTATTGTTTGAAAACCCGGGATCTGGATCAGTACAAAGTGGAATTGGGTTCCTGGAGTGCTTTCCTTCTCCCATTGTATCCGATTGAGAACATTAAAGGTCAATGTTTCAATCTCCCTAATGGAACGAATCTACTATGTAAATGTTCCATCATAATACAAAGGGGTTTTATCAGGGGCGCTAAAAGCTGGCAATGTTTTACCAGCACGATTCAAATTAAAAGGACAATTGAATAGAGCGGCAGATAGAACTGGCTCCGCGCGGTGGAGAGCATTAATACAATAGTACGGATGGAATATCTGGGTTTGTACATTAACAGGAACTCAATGGATTATTATACAAATAAACGGGGAAGTAGATCGCACGAATAGGGGAATATGGCTAGTGCGCTTTCACCGGTAATGTGCACTTAGTCTGCACTTCCATTTCAACAGAAGACAAATTAGTGAAATTCTAAAGAAGATTTACAGACAGACGACGAGACGACAATAGAGTTTAGTAGGTGCTGGAGACTTCCCTTTAAGGACCCATTTCATCTTGTTCTTTCTTCTTCTTTTTCTCTTCCATTTTTCTTCCGCCGCTTTGGGACCGTATCTCCTCCCACAGTTTTGAGCTACCGACATGAAATTCGGTACAGACGTGGGGGCATATAGGAGAAGTGTGCTTTCTTCTAGCTACAGGAACCGCAGAAGCGTTTACGGCGTTATCCGGCAGAATTTCCCGACATGTTTTTCCATAGACTATAGGACAATCCTCAAATGGGATATTTCAAAACAGTTTTTTTCATGTATCATAATACAATGGTGATACCCCAACCACACCACAGACCCAGGTACACCCACCTTACTGACCTAACTTTCCATTCCATGGAAGCCATACTTAAAGGTAATGTAGTCAAAAAACTAATTTTGATCATATCACTCAATAGTTAGTATACACGATAGTCATACATGCAAAAACACTACCCCAACCTTATGGGTACACACATACTGACCTACCCTTCCATTCCTGTGGCAGCCCTACATTAAAGGGTAAAATGTTAAAAACAAAAACTTATTTTAAATTTCTCCATAAAAGTTATTTTATGGTTGTAACACAAAAAAAGACATACCCCCCTCAACCAGACCCGTACACACACCCTTACTAACTACTAATTTTATGGTGGAAGCACTACTTAAGGGTAACTAAAGTCAAAAAAAACTAATTTAGATTTATCCTAAAAATAGTTTTATGGTTGTAAACACACAAAAAGACACTACCCCCTCAACCAGACCCAGGTACACACACTCTACTGATCTACTTATCCATTATGCTGGCAGCCCCTACTTTAAAGGGTAACTAAATCACAAAAAACAATTTGATGCAATCTAATCAAAAAAGTTTTGTTTTTTAACCCCCACGATACAGGTACACACACCACTGACCTACCCTCCAACTGTTTGCAAGCCAACCTAAAGGGTAAAAAGTCACAAAAAAACTAATTTTGACCCAATCATCAAAACAGTGAGTTTTTTTTACCCCCAACCCGACCCAGGTCCACACACCTACTGATCCTACTTACCATACTGTGGCAGCCCTACTTAAAGGGTAACAAAGTCAAAAAACTAATTTTGACCAATCATCAAAACAGTTAGTTTTTTTACCCCCAACCAGACCCAGGTACACACCCTGACCTACTCCTCCCATTACTGTGCAGCCATACTAAAGGGTAACTAAGATCAAAAAAACAAATTTTGACAATTATAAAAACGTATGTTTTTAACTCTACACTGATCCAGGTACAACGCACTCACTCACCTACCCTTCATTTTCATGGCAGCCATATTTAAAGGGTAACTATAGTCAAAAAAACTATTTTGACTAATAACAATTTTTTTTTTTAACCCCCAACCTTACCCAGGTACCATATGCCGATACCCTCCTTATTATTATGGCAGCCATACTTAAAGGGTAAATAACAGTAAAAAAAAACTAATTTTGACCAAATCATCAAAAAGTTTTTTTTAAACCTCCCAACCTGAGACAGGTACACACACCCTACTGACCTAATCCCTCCATTCTTTGGGCAGACATACTTAAAGGTAACTATAGTCAAAAATAAATTTTGATCAATAATCAAAAGTTTGTTTTTACTTACATCACAACTGACACCACACTGACCGGTCCACATTCATTCTATGGCAATCATATTTAAAGGGTAAGTATATAAATTAACAAAAAACACATTTTGACAAATCATCAAAAAGTCTTTATCCCCCAACCGACCTGACACAGTACACACACACACTGATCCTACCTTTAAGCATGGGACATATTTAAAGGTATAGTAAAAAACAACACATGTCCTCTTCTATTGAAACTGTAAATTTAATAATCTGCGCAAAAACACAAACCATTCCAAAAGTAGCCAGTCTGTCAAGCCAAAATTCAATTGACTTAACTTTCTTAGAGAGATTATTACTTAGTCACATTATATGATATATTATTAGATTATTACGTATTATTTAGACATAAATTATCGGAGGTGATGTGGTTTTGTTATTATATATTTTCATCACATTCAAAATATTATGATATTATTACATGTTTATTATATAATAATTTAAAGAGGTGATTGGTTGTCATTATATAAAATAGCTCCCATGTCCTGGTGTAGCGATGAGTGGTAACCAGCGATGGGCTAGGTACCAGGTACTACTCGAGCTTCTGGCATTCTAAAACTAGGGGATTCAATAAAAGTTCTTATAGTTTAAAACTGGTGCTATTTTGGCCCAAACCAAATCGATATAATTACACTTTGAAAGCTAAAATCTGATTGGTTGGGACAAAATTATATAAGAACTTTTATTGAATAACCCTGTGAGTCCTGTATTGCATTTAAAATCAAATCCCAATCCTCAATACCTGAGCAATTAGAGCATGTTGCACTTACCATTGACATAGAGGCTCTGGTATGGGGGGGGTACCAATTCCTGGGTTTTAGAAAGGGGGCAAAATCAGTGTCCCAGCCCAATGTAACATTTCATACTTTATCCCACTGTATTGAAGTAGATGGGGACCATAAAGGCAGTGATGGGATTGTTGTCTAATCTTTAGGTAAGATACAGTAAATATACTGTAATTGGCCTTCCATCTTGTAATATTCTGATTGGCTAGCCCTGCAACACTTTGATTGGCTACTTCTATTTCTGTTCTAATTGGTTACACCTGGATACAGATGGAATAAAAACAAGTGTAACCAGTGCTACATACCACAGAAATAATCCCAATAGGAGAGGAACATCCTTATATCCGACTTGCTAATAATCTACTTTATTTTTATCATTCTCGCTGTATAATGGGACATGTATTTACTGTATATAAATGTATCTGAAATAATGAATGGGAAACTCCCACTCATGTCCCTTTAACTCTCTTTAATATTCCCAATCCCACTCGTGTCCCTTTAACTCCCTTTAATATTCCCAATCCCACTCATGTCCCTTTAACTCTCTTTAATATTCCCAATCCCACTCGTGTCCCATTAACTCCCTTTAATATTCCAATACCCACTCATGTCATGTTATGTTCCTTTATATTCCCAATCACACTCAATGTCCCATTAACTACCCGTTAATGATTCCCAATCCCACTCAGAGTCCCATTAACTCCCGTTAATATTGCCCAACCCACTCATGTCACTTATGTCCCTTTGAATATTCCAATCCCACTCATGTCCCCATTAACTACTCTTTAATATTCAATCCCATCCCACTCATGACCCTTTAACGTCCCCTTGAATATAGGCCCAATGCAGGCCGTGAACCCACCGCTGACTATTCCCAATCCACTCATGACCTTTAACTCTCCCTTAATATTCCCATCCCACTCATAACCCTTTAACTCCCTTATTTCCCATCCCACTCATGTCCCTTTAACTCCCTTTAAATATTCCAATCCCCACTCATGACCCTTTAACTCCCTTTTAATATTCCAATCCCCCTCATGACCCTTTAACTCCTTTTAATATTCCCAATCTACTCATGTCCCTTTAACTCCCTTTATATGCCCAATCCCCTCTGACCCTTTAACTCCTTTAATATTCCCATCCACTCATGACCTTTAACTCCCGTAACTCCCTTTAATATTCCCAATCCCACTCATATACCCTTTAACTCCCTTTAATATTCCCATCCCACTCATTCCCCTTAACTCCTTAATATTCCCAATCGCCACTCAGTACCCTTTAACTCCTTTAATATTCCCATCCACTCATGACCACTTTAACTCCCTTTAATATTACCTCAATCCCACTCATGACCCCTTTTAACCTCCTTTTAATATGCCCAATCCACTCTGACCCTTTAAACTCCACCTCCTCCCCCTCCAACTCTGCTCCCGTCCATTACCTCCCTCCCCAACTCCCCCCCACTCCAACTCCTTCCGCCCCCCCAACTCCACTCATAACTCCAACTCCCCAACTCACTCCTCCCTCCAACTCAACTGCCAACTCCTAACTCCCCCTCCCCACCCCAACTCCACTCCTCCCCCCCCCACTCCCCAACTCCAACTCCTTAAAACTCCAACTCCAACTCCCACACTCCCCCCCCACTCCCCCCAACTCGCCTCCAACTCCCAAATCCACTCCAACTCCCCCCACTCCCCCCCCACTCCGCCCATTAACTCCCCTCCCCCAACTCCCCCCCCCTTAACTCCCAACAACTCCCTCCCTCCCTCCAACTCCCCCCCCCCAACTGCCCTCCCTACAACTCCCCACTCCAACTGCCACACCTCCCCACTCAAACGCCCACTCCACCCCCCCACGCCCCCAACGCCCCAACCCTTTAACTCCCATTACTCCTTAACTCCCCCCAAAACTCCCCTCCCCCCCCCCAACTCCCCCAACTCCCCCTCCGCCACTCCAACTTCCCTCCACCTTTAATATTCCCAATCCCACTCATGTCCCATTAACTCCCTTTAATATTCCCAATCCCACTCATGTCGATCACATTGATATCTGATCACATTGGTATCTGATCACATTGGTATCTGATCACATTGGTATCTGATCACATTGGTATCTGATCACATTGGTATCGGGTCACATTGGTATCTGATCACATTGGTATCGGATCACATTGATATCGGATCACATTGATATCGGATCACATTGGTATCTGATCACATTGGTATCGGATCACATTGGTATCTGATCACATTGGTATCTGATCACATTGGTATCTGATCACATTGGTATCGGATCCCATTAGTATCTGTCGGCACACGACCGATCCCTATACACGGTACTAAAGTAAAGGGAGCCGATAACGACCGACAGAAATCTTCCGTCTTTCCCGACACCATAGTGATGACTACGATCGTTCGTCGGCGCTACGGTCGGTTGGGAAAATCCCATACACTTGAACGATAATGGCGTAATGGCGTTCCACAACAGGATTTGCCCATTATCGTTTGAATGTATGGCCACCTTAATGGAACTCTAATGGCCGCTCACTGTGCTGACCAGAGACTACATTGTACTGACGATGGCTCAGTAAACCGGTCTACACCTGGCACTATGGATCTTCAATTACCATTAATACCTCTATACACAGGGAAAACTACATCTCCCAGCATTCCCTGGCTGCGCTCTGGATCTCAGGGGCCTGGTATATGATGGGTAATGTTGCACTGTGGATCCCCATTAACCAGAAGAAGTAAATATCTATAAAGCCCAGTGCTATGGGGGGAGACATTTCTTCTTTACGTCTCCAGATGAAATTGATTCTGTTCGTGTTTAATAACATTAAACTGTGTCTGTCCCTTTACATTGGGGGAGGAGACACGCGGTGGGAGGCGTGTGAATAAAGCGTATGATTAAAGGTGTGACATGGACCAGAGACCCATGTGGGATCTGTACAGAGAGACGTATGTTCTATGGGGCCGGGAAATTCACTTGGTTACATAGAGATGAGATTGTCCTGGGAAATCAAATTAGAACTCAGAATCGACTGATTAACAGAACCAAAGATAAACCTGTGTAAAGTCAGTAAAATCTTCCCCAAGCCCTGCGCACATCACAGACATGGAGAGAGGGAACCCTCCAATCAGATACTTTGTATGTCCCTGTGCCGAACTCACCGCTGTTTGTGTCACCTTGTTGCAGGCGTCTCTCTCATTACCCGTAAAGCATTTTGTTTCGCTGCCATTTAATTACCATAAGGAAGGTTCTGAACTGGAACACATTACCAGGAGTATAATCCTGTAGGGAATGATTACACCATTGTCATAGACGGCAGGTTGGCAGGTCGTCAAATCCGCTTCAAGGGGACTTCGAAGGAAGATGTTTGTTTGCAAAGACAATGTGTGTGAATCTACATACTCAGTATTGCACAAAGCTCTCTAGGAACCCAACGCAGGATCCATCAGTGACATTTCTATAAAACGCTAAGAGCAACATGGCCGCCCTTTAACTCTTTCTGACCTGAAATTCCCATCACGTGTCTAGACAGCAGATCATCTGATTGAATGAAACTGGGAGCTACAGGGTTAAATGGAATTCATACCTTTTCAACAGCTAAAGATAAAACACAAAGAGCGGATTAAAATGTTACAATCTGTATGTCTATCATTTGGTACAAGAGATACCTGCAGGGAAAATCTATTTGATATAAAATGACCTGAATCATCCCATTTCCAAATCTCACACCTGGAAACACTCAGATCCTAGTATCACGTTAATACTAATCATAGCATTAGGGACACTCCTAGAACACCTTGCACTGCCCAGTGACAGTAAAAAGCTTCTCTGGTTGTGGCTCCTCAGAGCTTGTTTATTAACGTGGAGTTTCCCTGCACGTATCTACTGAACCAGATCACGCACACAGGTGCGGACAGTCCAGTCAGATCTTACCTCTCTATCACTGGGATTATTGTTATTTTTAAGGTTAATATTCTCTTTTAAATGGAATCTCTGTAAAAAGATCTGTATAAAGAACTAACAAGGATTCACAATGGATCTGAATCTTATAATTAGTGCCAGTGGCAGAAGGGATTTGTACGGAACAAGCAATCTCTATATTCCATGGCTGCGTTAAGTCTCCCAGTAGGGACATGTCTGACTCAGCGCCTGTTAATATCCATCTACAGACACAGCCCGGCACAATGGTTTAGATCTGCTGGTAATGAGTATAAAGGACCCTGTGTCAGCACTAGACCCAATACACAGGAGGGAAAACCCTTTTCTAGTGCTGAAATGATCCTTTATTATTTGTTTCCCGAGAACTGGAAGCCTCGGGCAGGTGGCCGTATTCTGAACCGCAGTTTATTGCAATTCCGTGTGAAGTTTTTATTTCATTCGTATCTTCAGGTTTTTCTTCATTTTAAGAGAAATTTTTCTTCTTTGGAACATTGACGGAAAGAAATCGAACCGCCGCCTGCTCTGTTCAGTCATTAGTCAATACACCAGGCTGGAGAAACCACAGATGGACGGAATCACCTGTTTCTACTCTTTGCTTTGTGAAATCTGAAGATCTTAAAGGACAAATTCACCCAAAAAATGTAAAGGATAAAATAAAACTGGTGATTGGGTCTTGACAAAAATGACCCTGCCAGATCCTTGTGTCTCCGTTCTACAATGAATAGCCCTAGATATCCCATTGGGATGACTCCAAATAACCCTAGATATCCCATTGGGATGACTCCAAATAACCCTAGATATCCCATTGGGATGACTCCAAATAGCCCTAGATATCCCATTGGTGTGACTCCAAATAGCCCTAGATATCCCATTGGGTGACTCCAAATAGCCCTAGATATCCCATTGGGTGACTCCAAATAGCCCTAGATATCCCATTGGGTGACTCCAAATAACCCTAGATATCCCATTGGGTGACTCCAAATAGCCCTAGATATCCCATTGGGTGACTCCAAATAACCCTAGATATCCCATTGGGTGACTCCAAATAGCCCTAGGTATCCCATTGGGTGACTCCCCTTGAAATAAGGATAAATAAGACCAGTATAATGACTTGGTCCACATTACACATGGAAGGGCTGCTTATAAAGTCACATTGTCACTGTTTCCATTAAGGAGACTTTCCATGTTCTGCCCAGTGTGACAATAATTAGCCGTCTATCGAGTTCTGCCAGATCTTTGTGTTTATCTCTTAAACTCTCTGCCAGAGAATGAGAAGGAAAGAGAGAAAATAACATCTGTCGGTTGGTAATTGTATTGATAGGCCCATGTTCAGAACAACTTGGTACCCAAATCTACTTAACAAACAATCAACCGCACCACATAGTTCATTAAGCAGCTTGTCATGATACTTATTATTTTATGATGGGAATGAAAATGAAAGAGGTGGGTGGGAGCTAGAAATATAGAGAGAGAACTGTGCGGATCTGAGCTGCAAATATTAATTCAAAGGGGACATGTCAAGTCATTTGTTCAATGGTGTAATGTGTCCTGCTGGGTTATTATGGGGAGACTATCATCCAATCAGATCACTATTAGTAACAGTGTCAGGCAGGAGGGAAGACAGAATGTGGCACAGGAAGGGACTGGAGATGTGTAACAGGTGGTAATGTTAGGAATCTGTATCTAGAGGAAGGTGAAGGACACAGTCTGGATTCCTCTATCTACATGGACCTTGTTATATGTGTGTGCTCACTGTTGGCTACATAAACATGATCATGATCTCACTGTAGACTGGAGACTGCACTGCACATTTAATAGTTGGAAAAGCCATTTAAACCTGGTTACGGACAGTTCTAATAATTGTGCATTTCCTTGTTCATCCACTAGGGTGTGCAAAGTACAGGATGTAGCTGAACATAAAAGACAGGAAACTAAAACCCCTTTTCAGGTACTAGGTCAAGGAAGGTGGTGGGGAGTTTAGTACAGAACCTGGTCTGACTATAGATGGTTCCAGATAATGTAACATGTACAGTAACAATGCTGGTAATGGGGGAGAACCAGGGTTATCAGGATAGATAGAGCTCATCATGTCCCATTAAATCCCTTTAATATTCCCAATCCCACTCATGTCCCTTTAACTCCCTTTAATATTCCCAATCCCAATCATGTCTCGTTAACTCCCTTTAATATTCCCAATCCCACTCATGTCCCATTAACTCCCTTTAATATTCCCAATCCCGTTATATAAGAAAAAACCCATTTCGGCGCTGAATGTGTTAATTACGCGGCTCAGTGTTTCCGCACTTTGTACCATTCCCATAAGTGGCAGTTTAATAAAATCTCCCAGCATGGAACGGTATTTCCCTGTGGTCAGGAAGAGACCTTACAGAAGGAAGGAGTAATACTGATATTTATACCCATCGGGTAATGTCTGACAAAGTCGGGAATTATAGAGATTAAACCACGTTACAATTCAATATAGAAATAAACCTTCTATATTAATACACATCTGCCTTTATTTTATTTTAAACTTGTCCTTATTAAGGTAAATATTTGGCAAAGGTTTCCCATGGTGAGAAGCATAGACAGTCTCTGCCCTGGCTATGGGGGGAGAATGATAGTTGTATATACTGTATAACTCTTATTCTAGCAGCAGGGGAAAAAGTATTGGACTGAGACTAACCCCCCCATTCTTCTCTGGCGCTGGGGGTGTCCCAATTTATCCACAAGGAGGTTTGTTCTGTAGGTCACGCGCCATGCTTATGTTGTAGTATTTTATATGTTATAGATAAAACCCTGTGTGCAATGTGTACTGGTCTATGGCTGGACAATAGTGAGACAATGAGAGGAGTTAGTAGGGACTAGGGATTGTGAGATATTCCGTACCCCATATTCATTGCTTTCGGCCGAATGGGGAAGGTTTAGTGTTGGACGTTATAAGGTTGAGCTTTGTGAAGCTCTGTTCTGGGGGTAACGGAGTAAAGTCCTGATGGTCTAAGCCATGAAGGAAGTATTTCAGCTGTCTGGCTAGATAGTATAAATGGAGGTTCATATGCCAGACCTAATCTGCCTTAGGAGGAGTATGAATCTGACCCTTGGTCTGGAGGTCCAAAAGAAGGAGGTAAGTATCTTTTAAATATTGCAATTACAACACAAGGGGGTTGAATTGCAGGTAATCGAATTTCTAGGGTTGTCTCCCGCACTCCCACCCCAGACTCCTCGCGATGAGAGGGAGTCTCTAATCTCCTCCACCACCGAGCCCCTTTGGAAAACAGGTAGGGGAAAAGAGGTCAACCCTGCCTGGTACCCATTCACAGTGTAACATTTTCGACATTGAGTTATTTACCTTTATTGCAGTTTCGGCTATTAAATGTCTGATATATTTAATAATCCTCTAAGTTCTCTAGGTATGATAATAGGTCCTCTGCCGCCCTCAACCAATCAAATATCAAAAGTTTAATATTTATGAGAACCAATCAAAGCTCCCTTGCACACAGTGTAATATTTATAGAACCAATCAAAGCTCCTGCACCAGTGTAATTTATGGAACCAATCACATTAACTGCAAATACTTTATATCGCAAAACTGTCAGCTATTTCTATTATTTTATTTATGTAAGAACTTCTCTAAGACATTAATATTCATCACACCACCATAAAAATAATTCTACAATAGTTATCTTTAAATGAGAATGAAACCTAATGGAAGTCACCCATGAAACGCAACATTCTGGAGAAATTATCTGTAAATTCTGCAGGTTTCTGGTATTTCCTGATTTTTGCAGCCCCTCCCTACGCGATAGTGTCCTGGACACTTTTTCAGAGTTGCACATGCTCAATGGGATAAAGCCCCCTCCATTCAGTGAATTTCTAAATAACCACTATCTATTTAAATATGGTGATAAAATATAAATTTACATTCTCTATTGATGTAGATGGAAATCTCAATATATTGTGACTACAACACAGCCAACCCCTCTGTTATCTTCCTACACTTGACTGTCTGTCATTCATCTGTCTTTATCCCACGACAGGGAGGTTTGGCAATTGGTCCCCGGATCACTGCCCAGACTGTGACATTTACACAGTGATTACCGGTATTATTAAACCATAGCGGCGTATTGGCTACTCCAACTCCTAGGCCTGTCCAATCAAATGTACCCTGATCTCAATCACATGCTCAGGGGTTTGAAGATTAAAGGGAAAGTTAAATAGACCTGTAATGTCTGGTGTCCTTATGGCACGATCGCTGGGGATTCTCTCGCTTTCCCGTTGGTTGAAAGCGTAAAGCCTGTAGGATCTTCTCCCTCTCTTTCCTGGCATTTAAATACTTTCTCTCATCAAACTGGTCCCAGGGATCCTCATAGTCAATATCGACGTCCTGACAACAACGCAAACATGGGGCATCAAGTTAAAGGGAAAGTAACCGGAATTACAAATAAAACATTAGTTTGTCTTCCTTGATGCACTAATTGTATTCCTGCTGGAGATGACATATTGTTTTATGTTTAGAAAACAAGCAGCATGCATCTCCTACACATATTGGAAACATGCAGGTTAATATATAACACGTGTCGTTATTTCCTTCTACCCCAACCCAACTTCCAACAAGGGACGTTAACCCAGAAGGTGCTGATGTGATCTGTGGTCATTGTTATAAATTAAAACAACAGCAAATCTCTGCCCTCACTGACGTTCGAATTCCCCTTCATGACATTAGGAGCCATTGGGTGGGTGATCAGACTGTCTCCTCTCCCAGCACCGAGTGACGTGTCCCCTTTAAAACTCCATAGAAACTGATCTCATGTCACAGATCAAACTGCTCAGAAAATTCCACAAACTTTATCAATTCCAAATGGACAGAAGACAAATCCCGGATCTCCTCCCCTATAAACCCCCATTCCCTAATATTGACCCAACCCCTGGATACTGACCCCCCATGTAGCGAATCGCCCTGTGTTCTCAGGGTGTGGGATTTAAAACAGACAGGAAGGTGATGATCTTTGCCTTACAGAATAAGAAGGTTTGTAATAGTCTTGATAATACACAACAGACAATGACAGATCTGCCTGGTTCCCTCTACAATAATATATAGAGCAGGTTTCCCCAGTCATTTGTAATTCAATTTCCCAAGCAGCGATTACATGGATGCCTTGTGGTGTCCATTATAAACACTGTACTTTATATCTCTGACACACGCCTTACCCAGGATGAATATAGAACAGGGAATGAATGGGATTGATCTCCCCGCTCTGTGTGGTTAATGGACAATACGGCAATCTGATATTTATCCAGTAACTGGTTTTATTCCCAATGTGGGGCCGTGTTTTCTTATTAATAGGGTCTGAAAATCATTGTTACAAACTCTCCCATGTAGGGAATTAATGTGGAAACAATTCAAATAAATTGATATTCAAAGGACAAAGTCAATATTAAAACAAACAGATCTAGCCAATTCCCCAATGAATCTGAACAATGTCCAATGTTCTATTTACCTAAAACAAGTCTGATTGGCCGTGGTTCTGTGTTGGAACTTTGAGAGAAGCCAGTCTGGTTTTTTAATGTTAAGTTGTCCTTTAATTTAGAGTGTGTCCCCCTGGAATTCATTTCACTGAATATTTAAAAGTAAATCAATGAATTTAAAGTGTAAAGTGGTTAGAAAATCCTGTAAATTTGTTATTTATCATTTTAATGAATACCTAAAATAAGTTTGTTATGGTTGAGAATTCCAGATGGCGCAGTGATAATTTATTCTAATTATGTGCTTAATATTCGTGGTTTCCCATCCCACCTACCTGTGTACACACCTCACTGCCTACTGTGTGTATGTTCATGGGTGCTGGTTACTGTATATTTATACCTGGTTATACCTGATAACTATTACCTTCTAACCATATGGACTTTCCATATTCATATAAAACACTCAGGTGATTGGAATGAAAACCAAAAGCAGTAGAGGAGGAATAATACATTATAATAAGATAATGTATATAAGCATTAGAGGGATATGAATGACATTATAATCTAATGTATAATAAGCAGAGAGGATATGAATGACATTATAAAAGATATGTATATATAAGCAGTAGAGGGTAATTGAATGCACTTATAATAAGATAATTTATAATAAGCAGTAGAGGGATATGAATACATTATAATAATATATGTATAATAAGCAGTAGAGGGGAATAAATACATTATAATAAGATAATGTATAATAAGCAGTAAGGGATATGAATGACATTATAATAAGATAATGTATAAGAGGTAAAGGGGTATGAATGACATTATAATAAGATAATGTATAATAAGCAGTAGAGGGATGAATGACATTATAATAAGATAATGTATAATAAGCAGAGAGGGATATGAATGACTTATAATAAGATAAGTATAATAAGCAGTAGAGGGTATTAATGACATTATAATAAGATAATGTATAATAAGCAGTAGAGGGATATGAATGACTTATATAAGATAATGTATAATAAGCAGTAGAGGGATATGATGACATTATAATAAGATAATGATAATAAGCATAGAGGGTATGAATGACATTATAATAAGATAATGTATAATAAGCAGTAGAGGGGTATGAATGACATATAAGATAATGTTAATAAGCAGTTAGAATATGAATGACATTATAATAAGATAATGTATAATAAGCAGTAGAGGGGTATGAATGACATTATAATAAGATAATGTATAATAAAGCAGTTAGAGGATATGAATGACGTTATAATAAGATAATGTATAATAAGCAGTAGAGGGATATGAATGACATTATAATAAGATATGTATAAAAGCAGTAGAGGGATATGAATGACATTATAATAAGATAATGTATAATAAGCAGTAGAGGGATATGAATGACATTATAATAAGATAATGTATAATAAGCAGTAGAGGGTATGAATGACATTATAATAAGATTATGTATAATAAGCAGTGAGGGATATGAATGACATTATAAAAGATAATGTATAAATAGCAGTAGAGGGATATGAATGACATTATAATAAGATAATGTATAAAGTCAGTAGAGGGATATGAATGACATTTAAAAAGATAATGTATAATAGCAGTAAGGGATATGAATGACATTATAATAGGATAATGATTAATAAGGACCCGAAGATGCAGTAAGTGAGGAAGGGTTTAATGGATTTGAGGTTGTGATTATAACAAATGGTGATGTTGGTTAGTTAGAGGCCTCGCATTCCTATTTAATGGAAATACAGAGCTAAGGGCCATTTAGTGCATAATAGCGATTCCTATTTCATCCTATCAGGTTCCAAGTCCATTCTCATTGCTGACTGTACAAGCGTCATTGTCCCTCTCCAGTCAGTGTCTATAGAGAGGAGACAAGCCCACATCTCATGGCCCGACCTCCAAGGTAGGACCAAGTCTCCTCTGCAGTTGGAAACATCTTTGTAGAATGTAGGAACCGACCTGCATCAGGAACATCAGTGTCCATCAGCTCTTTATATCTCAATAGACCAATTAGATTTCACGTAATGAAGATGGGTGGGCACTGCGCACTTATAAAAACAGAGGGGCTGATGTAATAAAAGGTGGTACTAATCTACTGCAGCCAATCAAACGTTATCTAACTGCAGTAACCAAGTAAAAATCTGACATTGATTGGCTGGTGCAAATGAATAGCACAGACAAACGTCCCTGACATTAGATAATGGTCCATCCTGCCTACAGCCCAGATAACGGACCCTTTACATTGGCCCTGGAAGGTCCCATTAGAAACCCCTAGATACCTCGAATTCCATCTCTGCTCCATCCCCTGCCCATCCAATGTCACATTAATCTACATCACCAACGTCCTGGACCAGGGAGATAAAACCACTGGATGGCAAGGGGTGATGTGACATTGTTATCCAATAAGATGTCTGGGTGATAAACATGTGATTAATGTCCTACTCATGGCTCCTGCCCTATGTGCCCAGTAAGGATTTTAGCTGGACGACTTTATAATAAATAAATAGTCACAGCAGTGAAAATCATTCCAGTTTCACACGTTCACACCGTGCAGTGGAAGGAAGATGGAGTCTGACCATCAGGCTATGGGGAACTACAGTTTAGCTGGGAGAGGATGCTGGGAGATCTCATTGTGCAGCAGGTCAATCCCAGAGTATCATTTATAGGGTGATATAAATGGTTTTCTTAGAGGACCGACCAATAGGAATCATTAGGGCAGGTTGGAACATTCCATTGGTACAATGTCTTGATGAATAATTGGAATTTCCTATTGCCAGGGAAATCTATTCTGGATTATTTTCCATTGTGTTACAAACTGCATCCACTTTATTTATCCCCCCACACACACCGCGGAGAAAGATAAACACCAAGTAAGTGTCCAGTCCTAGTAAGAAAGTCACTGGATGAGGTTTACAACAAGTTTATTCACCCAACCATAACATAGCTTCTTCTAGCTGACAATGACATCCCTAAAAATACAATGACACTCACTAACAACATAATGACATCACTAAATCATAATGACATCACTAAACAATATAGTGACACCACAACCATTATATTACCCAGGAAAACATGTTGTAATAAAAGCAACCCACTATAATATAAAATCATGTGATGCCCCATTCAAGATGGAACCTCAAGTAGTAGAAATTTTATGGCCTGACCAAAAATCTACCAACAACCTAAGATCCTGGTTAATACAAGATCAATTTTAATTTTCCTGGAAACTGTTCTGGAACATAAAGCCATCATGGCATCACTAAACAATATAATGACATCACTAAACAATACAATACAATACTAAATGACATCACACAAACCATACATGACATCACTAATCCCTTACAATCCCATAATCTTTATACACAGTATATATTTATATAATCTCTTCGCTATAGACTCCAATGGAACGGTACAAATACGATCAGTAAACATCTGATCCCTCACCATCTATAAAAGACTGTGTGTGGACGTGTCTCTGTGCACTGGGGATGGAGATGTCCTGTTGACAGTCAGTTTAATGTTCTACCGTAACTTCCTGACATCTGTAACCTGGATCCTCTCCAACTGCTCTGCCCGATGCAGCCAATCCGTCATGACTGGGACTGAGCCGCCTACTCAGAGCTGCGCCGCTAACACTAAATTAACTGTGCACAGGGCTGAGAGTCTTTAATCTGTTACTGTCTAAACCACTACAGCATTACATGGAGGGAGGGAGACCTAGGGGCATATTTATAAAAGAGCGAAAAGTGGCGAAAAGTTTTCGCGTTCGCTTTTCGCATGGTTTTTCGCCAAAAAGACAGTTAACGCTTTTATAAAGGTAGCGTTACGAATGGCGAAAACCGTTTCCGCGAGCTATCACTAAAACCCTTTGCTTTCTTCGCCATACATCGCAATGGTAATTTTAGCGAAAAGGGAGCGAAAGACATAACGCGATTTATAAAGAGCGAAAAGTGGTTTTGGCGTTAAAAAGAGCGAAAGATTAGCGCGACCCTGAAGGTGGTGAAAAGTCATTGTTTGAGCGAAAAGGCATGTTTGGAGCCTGTCTGCGCATTAAAATGTAATATGCCTTGGAAAAGCGAACGCGCATTAGAAAGCGACCGCGCAATACTGTAATATGCCTTGGAAAAGCGAACGCGCATTAGAAAGGCGACCGCGCATTATACTGTAATATGCCTTGGAAAAGCGAACGCGCATTAGAAAGGCGACCGCGCATTATACTGTAATATGCCTTGGAAAAGCGAACGCGCATTAGAAAGGCGACCGCGCATTATACTGTAATATGCCTTGGAAAAGTGAATGCACATTAGAAAGGCGGACCACGCATTATACGTATATGCCTTGAAAGCGGATCGCGCATTAGAAAGGCAAATGGCAGTGCAAAAGAAAATTGTTTTCCAATTGAGAAATTCTAAGAAGATTGACTAAATAAGACATGGCTGATTCTTGTAAATGTGAGGTGGCCATTTTGAACTTGACATCATTTCCTAGTGGGCTTTTTCTGGTTTCGAATGGTTTTCGCAATGCAGTCAATCTAGATGCGTTAAGTTTTCGCTGCGATACTTTTCGCTCTTTATCGCACCGTTCGCCTTTTCAGATGCGAAGTGTGTTTTTCGCTTTTTTATAAATAAGGCGAAACGAAGCCCCAAATGGCGTTATTTCGCTGCGATGTACTGCGCTAATTATTTGGCGAAAAAGACAATCCTTTATAAATATGCCCCCCAGGGTATATGGGGAAAACTGGAGACGTGATGGCATCTGGGAATACACATCTATGGTCCTCTGTGCCTCATGGGACCGATAAACCCACCGATCTATAGTCATATGTACATACGTGTAGTAGACTATAATGGTTCCCTATAGTAGATATAATATTACTTCTAACTAATATCTACATCATTAGTCATAGGTGGTCCGTGTTACATACATGTAGTAGACTATAACAGTTCTCTATATGTAGATATAGTATTACTATTTAACCATAATCTACATCATTAGTCATACGTGGTCTGTGTTACATACATGTAGAAGACTATAACAGTTCTCTATATGTAGATTAGTATTACTATTAACCATAATCTACATCATTAGTCATACGTGGTCCTTCTACTACATGTAGTGAGACTATAACAGTTCTCTATATGTAGATATGTATTACTATTTAACCAATCTACATCATTAGTCATAGGTGGTCCGTGTTACATACATGTAGTAGAAAAAACAGTTCCTATATGAGATATAGTATTAACAATTTAACCATAATCTATATCATAGTCATAGGTGGTTCCGTGTTACATACATGTAGTAGACTATAACAGTTCTCTATATGTAGATATAGTATTACCATTTAACCATAACTACATCATTAGTCATAGGTGGTCTGTGTTACATACATGTAGTAGACTAAAACAGTTCTCTATATGTAGCTATAGTATACTATTTCAATCTAACATCATAAGTCATACGTGGTCTGTGTTACATACATGTAGAAGACTATAACAGTTCTCATATGTAGATATAGTATTACTATTTAACCATAATCTACATCATTAGTCATAGGTGGTCCGTGTTACATACATGTAGTAGACTAAAACAGTTCTCTATATGTAGATATAGTATTACAATTAACCATAATCTGAATCATTAGTCATAGGTGGTCCGTGTTACATTACATGTAGTAGACTAAACAGTTCTCTATATGTAGATATAGTATTACCATTTAACCATAATCTACATCATTAGTCATAGGTGGTCCGTGTTACATACATGTAGTAGACTAAAACAGTTCTCTATATGTAGCTATAGTATTACTATTTAACCATAATCTACATCATTAGTCATACGTGGTCTGTGTTACATACATGTAGAAGACTATAACAGTTCTCTATATGTAGATATAGTATTACCATTTAACCATAATCTACATCATTAGTCATAGGTGGTCTGTGTTACTAACTGTAGTAGACTAAAACAGTTCTCTATATGTAGATATAGTATTACAATTTAACCATAATCTATATCATTAGTCTATAGGTGGTCCGTGTTACAACATGTAGTAGACTAAAAGAGTTCTCTATATGTAGCTATAGTATTACTATTTAACCATAATCTACATCATTAGTCATACGTGGTCTGTGTTACATACATGTAGAAGACATAACAGTTCTCTATATGTAGATATAGTATTACCATTTAACATAATCTACATCATTAGTCATAGGTGGTCCGTGTTACATACATGTAGTGACTAAAACAGTTCTCTATATGTAGATATAGTATTACAATTTAACCATAATCTATATCATTAGTCATAGGTGGTCCGAGTTACATACATGTAGTAGACTATAACAGTTCTCTATTGTAGATATAGTATTACCATTTAACCATAATTCACATCATTAGTCATAGGTGGTCCGTGTTACATACATGTAGTAGACTATAACAGTTCTCTATATGAGATATAGTATTACCATTAACCATAATCTACATCATTAGTCATAGGTGGTCCGTGTTACATACATGTAGTAGACTATAACAGTTCTCACATGTAGTATAGTATTACCATTTAAACCATATCTACATCATTAGTCATAGATGGTCTGTGTTACATACATGTAGTAGACTAAAACAGTTCTCTATATGTAGATATAGTATTACTATTTAACCATAATCTACATCATTAGTCATACGTGGTCTGTGTTACATACATGTAGAAGACTATAACAGTTCTCTATATGTAGATATAGTATTACCATTTAACCATAATCTACATCATTAGTCATAGGTGGTCCGTGTTACATACATGTAGTAGACTAAAACAGTTCTCTATATGTAGATATAGTATTACAATTTAACCATAATCTATATCATTAGTCATAGGTGGTCCGTGTTACATACATGTAGTAGACTATAACAGTTCTCTATATGTAGATATAGTATTACCATTTAACCATAATCACATCATTAGTCATAGGTGGCGTGTTACATACATGTAGTAGACTATAACAGTTCTCTACATGTAGATATAGTATACCATTTAACCATAATCTACATCATTAGTCATAGATGGTCCGTGTTACATACATGTAGTAGGCTAAAACAGTTCTCTATATGTAGATATAGTACCATTAACCATAATCTACATCATTAGTCATAGGTGGTCCGTTGTTAATACATGTAGTTAGACTATAACAGTTTTCTATATTAGATATAGTATTACCATTTAACCATCATTTACATCATTAGTCATACGTGGTCCATTCTACATACATTAGTAGACTATAACAGTTCTCTATATGTAGATATAGTATTACCATTAAACCATAATTTACATCATTAGTCATACGTGGTCCATCTACATACATGTAGTAGACTAATAACAGTTCTCTATATGTAGATATAGTATTACCATTAAACCATAATTTACATCATTAGTCATATGTGGTCCATTCTACATACATGTAGTAGACTATAACAGTTCTCTATATGTAGATATAGTATTGTCTTCTAACCATAAACTACATCAGTCTTAGGTGGTCTGTGGTGGTTAGGTGTACATGTAATAGACTATAACGGTTCTTTATATGTTGATATACCCGATCTACATATGAACATAGAATAGTTCATGTTGCCCTGGTTCTATACAGTTTGGGGAAGGCCCTATCATATCCGGTCATGGGGCCATATTGTCCTATTCTCCCATTGACAGTAACCCATATCCAATATTCACACAGACATCTCCCATATCTCACCATTAAACACTGCCAGGGATCTTACTGAAATAGCCCCAGTGTATCCTTCCAATACTTGTTCCCTGTCTCTGTACGTAATGTAACTGTAATAGTATCACGGCCTCGGATGAAGAAAATGGCTATTTCCAATCTATTAGCTTTGCCTATAAACTGTACAATGATAATGTGAATTTATGGAGCCGAGTTTCCTACCAAACATGATTTAAAGTCCAGCGACTGACTTCCCCTTTATTAATTTAGATTTCGTATCATGACAAGTCATCAGTTATAGGAACGGTTGTGAAGAGATAATAGGTTTCAGTGCAGACTCTCTGACCTGTAATAACAATTGCTACAGTACATAAGAGTTCAGCTTCAGTGGAACAGGGAAAATCATGTACGTTACCCCTGACCCAGACAGGTAATTGTCACCGAAAGGTTTTACGTTGTGACAATAACTTCCTTCTAGGGAAAGACAATGACAGTAATTAGAATGGAAATCAGACAATCGCCCATCGGACCATAAATCTACACCAATCCATTTTGGCAAGTACAGAATTCTCAGCAGTTTCCCCTGCCTGACTGATTGAGGTATTAACTTCCGTATTATTCAGAATAAACTCAGCCCCACATCATAAAAGATAATAATGGCGTCTGGCGCGTTACCCAGGGACGGTTAATGGACGACACTAAGCCATAATTTAATGTTTAAAAAAAAACAATTCAGCGGGGGAATTTCCCTACCGGATGCACAGTGCGAGTTTTATATCGACAATAACTCAACATAACAACCAGGTCATTCGTCTCCCGAATTGTCGTAATAATTCCACATTAATGTCACATCCATTGGAAACGACTGTTATTGGCAAATTCGATTTTCACAACACGCACTGCACATTGTTTATTTTCCTACATTTTAATTATTAGATCAGGAACAACCTGAACTAATTCAATCTCTGGGTTCTGAGAATGGATTTCCTTTCTATATCCTACAGATCACCATGAAAATAACATTTTATTATTATTAGATGAAGAGAAAAAGAATTACTGACAAAGCAGGGAACAGAAAATATTAAAGGGCAAGTGCCAACATACAAACCCGCTTAAACCGCGTTTTCGGGGCAGGACGCATCGGAATTGCACACAAAATCGCATACGTTTGGGTGAATGGCCCAGTGTGGCCTTGCCCTTAAGTAGAAAGAAAACTAAAAAATGTTCCTAGAGTTTTTGACACCTGAAACAACTTTTAAATGCAGATAGGGGGGGGCGTGACACGTGAAGTGGTGTGGCTTCATCATGGAAAATAGGCGTGGCTTGTGGAGGTGGGTATGGTGGGCTTTTTTAAAGCATGTTGTAGGCTGGAGTTCTCTGAGCAAATGTTTCAGTTTGCTTCATGGTAGGGCACCCCTGCTTGTACCACATTACCATATTAGATTTAAACCACTCAGTCCCCATACATGGAATTCCTTTATAGAACTGACATTGAGTGGCAGGAATATTATTAAACTTTCCTTTATAAATTACCAGGACTGGAACATTGGAACTATTTAGTGACACTTTAATTATTTCATCTCTACAATTCCATTTGTTTCAACACTATTGTCTGAAATGCATCGTATTCACAATTAGTCCTTAATACACACAACAATGGAATCAGTGACATATCACAAGCAGACACATGTAAGAAATGTCAAGGAATATTCTATATAATACAATTCTATATAATTACTAGACGTGTAGAAATAGATTCAGTTCTGACATTTCAACTCCCAATAGATTGCTGGCTACAGCAAAGTGCTACAAAATATAGATCCGGACGGCAATACCAAGAGATCAAGAACTACATTAACCTCCCGTGTGACAAAAACGATTTTGTGTGTGTTAAGCTGGGTACACACGATGAGATATTTCGGTCCTATCGACCGATCGTTCAGTGTATCGGTCGATCGGACCGAAATTATCGCATCCAAATGCTCCATGTCCGACCGACCGTTCGTCCGAATCGGACGATCGGACATTGGAAAACCTCGTCCGATCGTGCAGTCCTCTATGGACCGCACGATCGGTCACGGTGACTATCGGACGCGGCTGCTTTTGCTGCGACCGACAGTCCTTCCTCCTGGCCGACCAGGAGGAACAATCACTAGGTGTGTACCTAGCTTAGAAAGCTCAGTTAGTAATCACTGAAATCTCAGAAAGCAACAAAAATATAATATTCTTTACCCCATAAATATGATAATGTGATTGTGTAGACAAACATTATATTAACTTTATATTTAAAAACATGTCAGATTTTAGCGCTGTATATCACCAACAAAACAGAATTTAAGTGGTGGTTTGGATGACTGGAAAAATTTAAATTTTAAAGAGCAGTTTATAAGAATTAGTCTCGCGAGGCTGATTCCATGAATAGTTTATGTAATGATGGAACTTTCTTTAAGAGCGCCAGTTATCCAAATTGCCGTATTGCTGAAAGCAAATCACTACGCCCTCCTGCTCACAGATAACGCATTTATAGCTTAAGGCCAAAAGTGCAGTAAATAACTTAAATGACGTCTGTTTTGTAAAGTGTCTCATTATGCAGCCCCAGTAGATCTCTCTATAATCATGTTTAGTGCTGTACTTATAGCAGGGACAGGTGGAGAGGGAAGATTGTTGACAGGGAATTTTTAAGTACAATGAAGATATTTTACCTGGTGCCTCTCACATCATTACTACCCAGCCGATAACTGGTAATTACCGGTGTCTCGGAGATGTCATTCCATGGAAGTCTGGGTAAACAAGTATTAACAATTGATAGAAATTATGGGTTTCACGGCGGATATGTAAATCTTTCTATTAGCTATTTAACCAGAGATACACTATCTACAAGCCGTCCCTCCTGTATCCCCCTTCAGAGCAGATTTCAATGGTGTAAACACTATGTTCTATATCTGTTGTATTCAATTAGATCAACTGGACTTGAAATGTAGTTCTTGAAGACGTTTCGCTAGTCATCCGACTGCGTTCTCAATTCAGAATGACTTGTACAAGAATCTGTGGCAATTATGTACCCTGAAAATCCCAATTAGCATATCACAGCCAGGTGTTTAAGGGTGTGATTAGATAGTGGCTAAGAGGTGTTATAGGAACGCCCAGAGTAAGGTGTTAAACAGCATTGTCATGGCAGACAGTTGGTGTCGAACCCCCCCACCCTCTATTAGGCTGGTTTCTTTATTTTCCCATAAATGGCCTCCTAACACCTCTCTTGAACCAGTCACGTTCCTTCGCAGTATGTTAACATTACAATCTTCAAAGGTATGTCCTTATCCTTAAGATGTAGATACACGGCTGAGTCCTGACCCGAGGAATTGGCTCTCTGTGCTGGGCCATACGTTGATGCAGTTGCTGTTTGGTCTCCCCCACAATACAATCAGAGCATTCTTCACTGCACTGCACCGCATATATGATGTCGCTTTTCTTGTGTTTTTGGTATTGGGTCTTTCGGATGTACCCATTGCTGCCTCAGTTGGTTGTTCGGTTTAAAGCAGACAGGGATACGATGTTTTTTTGAAAATTCTTCTTAATTTCCTCGGAGACCCCTGCTACATATGGGATGACATGTTCTTCCTCCTGTCTTGCTTTTCCCCTTCACTGTTGGTATTGTGTTCTTTCTTTCCTTCTACTTCTTTTGACAAAGGCCCAGTCGGATATCCACAAGTTTTAAGGGCTCCTCTGAGATGTTTCTTTTCTTTAGCCTTCGCCTCTGTGCTAGTGGGGATGTTCTCGGCTCTGTGTTGCGGGTTCTGATGACCCCCAGCTTGTGATCTAAAGGGTGGTGGGAGTCAAACATCAAATACTGATCTGTGTGTGTTGGTTTTCTGTAAACCTCTACTCCAGTTTACCATTTTCCTTAACTTCTACCAAGCAGTCCAAGAAAGCCAGTTTGTTGATTTGTACCTCTTCCCTTGTGAATTTAATGTTTTGTCCACCGCATTTATGTGTTCTGTGAAAGCTTGTACTTCCTTCTGGGGATTTTAACCCAGGTGTCATCAACATATCTGAACCAGTGGCTGGGTGCTATGCCCTTAAAGGTATTAAGCGCCTGTGTTTCTACACTCCTCCATGTAAAGTTTGGCCACAATAGGTGAAACTGGAGATCCCATAGCACATCCATGTTTTGCTTATAGAACTTATCCCTGTATTTGAAATAGGTGGTATTCAGGCACAAGTCCAACAAGGAACACCCTGTTCTGGGTGAGATCAGTTCTGCTGGTAAGAGTGCTGTCTTGGCCCAGCCGTTTTCTCACCATGTCAACAGCCTCCTTGGTGGGTAGTTCGCCAGTCGATGGCTAGCGAACGTCTTCAAGAAACTACATTTCAAGTCCAGTGATCTAATTGAATACACACAGATATACCATGACCTGGATGAATGAGAACCTTCACAAGCACTATGTTCTATAATAACATACAAAGCATAGGCTGGTATTAAAGGAGAACTAACGTCAAAATGAAAGTTTTCTTCATAGGATATATTATTAAAGCTGAAAGACCAAGCTATACATAAATGGAGGTTATTTATAGATGACCGTATCCCTTTAATAATAAGATGGCTTTTCTAGTCAAAGCAGAATAAATAATATGCAGATTATAACTGTGTCTAATGTTCGATAGCTTGCAAGTCCTAAATATCCATTACTTACTTCCCCTTTAACAAAGGCAGGGGGAACAGAACTAGATACAATGTAACCGATAACAATAAGTGACATTTCTTTCCTTCCAGTAACATTACACTGAATTGATTTGTTCTGCAAGAAGGAGAAAATTCCCACTTATCTCTTATGTGACAAACAGCCCCGTGTGATGGGAAGATTTAATGAGCACGTTCCACACATCTCTGTCTCTGACATTGCAGGGTGGGAGCTGCCACACTTGCTGCTCTCATCATACACAATCCTATTCCTGTTTCCTGTTAATTGACATCACTCTGAGTAAACCTCCAACACACAGAAGGGCCCTCGTTCTGCTAAGGGCCGGGGGCCTTCTCATTAACTGCACATCATGTAGTTTAAATCCCCGTTTCCATGTGCACAGAGATATCACAGAACCTCCACCTTCCATCTCCCCCTCTGATTCCTGAAATAATCATCATTTCACTATAGGGTATACTTTACCTTTAATCCTAGTGTCACACATTACTGTATGAGGAATACTTTACCTTTAATCCTAGTGTCACACATTACTGTATGAGGAATACTTTACCTTTAATCCTAGTGTCACACATTACTGTATGAGGAATACTTTACCTTTAATCCTAGTGTCACACATACTGTATGAGGAATACTTTACCTTTAATCCTAGTGTCACACATTACTGTATGAAAATACTTTGCCTTTAATCCTAGTGTCACACATTACTGTATGAGAAATACTTTGCCTTTAATCCTAGTGTCACACATTACTGTATGAGGATTACTTGCCTTTAATCCTAGTGTCACACATTACCGTATGAGGAATACTTTGCCTTTAATCCTAGTGTCACACATTACGTATGAGAAATACTTTCCTTTAATCCTAGTGTCACACATTACCGTATGAGGAATACTTTCTTTAATCTAGTGTCACACATTACCGTATGAGGAATACTTTGCCTTTAATCCTAGTGTCACACATTACGTATGAGGAATACTTTGCCTTTAATCCTAGTGTCACACATTACCGTATGAGGAATACTTTGCCTTTAATCTAGTGTCACACATACCTAGTATGAGGAATACTTTGCCTTTAATCCTAGTGTCCACACAATCCGTATGAGGAATACTTTGCCTTTAATCCTAGTGTACACATTACCGTATAGAATACTTTACCTTAATCCTAGTGTCACACATTACGTATGAGGAATACTTTACTTTAATCCTAGTGTCACACATTACGTATGAGGAATACTTTACCTTTAATCCTAGTTCACACATTCTGTATGAGGAATACTTTACCTTTAATCCTAGTGTCACACATTACTGTATGAGGAATACTTTACCTTTAATCCTAGTGTCACACTTACTGATGGGAATACTTTACCTTTAATCCTAGTGTCACACTTACTGTATGAGGAAACTTTCTTTAATCCTAGTGTCACATTACTGTATGAGGAATACTTTGCCTTTAATCCTAGTGTCACACATTACTGTATGAGGAATACTTTACCTTTAATCCAGTGTCACACATTACTGTATGAGGAATATTTGCCTTTAATCCTAGGTCACACTTACTTATGAGGATACTTTGCCTTTAATCCTAGTGTCACACATTACTGATGAGGAATACTTTGCCTTTAATCCTAGTGTCACACATTACTGTATGAGGAATACTTTACCTTTAATCCTAGTGTCCACATTACTGTATGAGGAATACTTTACCTTTAATCCTAGTGCACACATTACTGTATGAGGAATACTTTACCTTTATCCTAGTGTCCACACATTACTGTATGAGGAATACTTTACCTTTAATCCTAGTGTCACACATTACTGTATGAGGAATACTTTACCTTTAATCCTAGTGTCACACATTACGTTTGAGGAATACTTTACCTTTAATCCTAGGGTCACACATTACTGTATGAGGATACATTTCCTTTAATCCTAGTGTCACACTACTGTATGAGGATACTTCCTTTAATCCTAGTGTCCCACATTACTGTATGAGGAATACTTTACCTTAATCCTAGTGTCACACATTACTGTATGAGGAATACTTTGCCTTTAATCTAGTGTCACACATTACTGTATGAGGATACTTTACCTTTAATCCTAGTGTCACACATTACTATGTATGAGAATACTTTGCCTTTAATCCTAGTGTCACACATTACTGTATGAGGTATACTTTACTTTAATCCTATGTCACACATTACTGTATGAGGATACTTTACCTTTAATCCTAGTGTCACACATTACTGTATGAGGTATATTACCTTTAATCCTAGTGTCACACATACTGTATGAGGAATACTTGCCTTTAATCCTAGTGTCACACATTACTGTATGAGGTATACTTTACCTTTAATCCTAGTGTCACCCATTACTGTATGAGGAATACTTTGCCTTTAATCCAGTGTCACACATTACTGTATGAGGTATACTTTGCCTTTAATCCTAGTGTCACCATTACTGTATGAGGTATACTTTACCTTTAATCCTAGTGTCACACATTACTGTATGAGGAATACTTGCCTTTAATCCAGTGTCACACATTACTGTATGAGAATACTTTACCTTAATCCTAGTGTCACACATTACTGTATGAGGTATACTTACCTTTAATCCTATGTCACACATTACTGTATGAGGAATACTTTACCTTTAATCCTAGTGTCACACATTACTGTATGAGGAATACTTTGACTTTAATCCTATGTCACACATTACTGTATGAGGATACTTTGCCTTTAATCCTAGTGTCACACATTACTGTATGAGGAATACTTTGCCTTTAATCCTAGTGTCACACATTACTGTATGAGGAATACTTTACCTTTAATCCTAGTGTCACACATTACTGTATGAGGTATACTTTACCTTTAATCCTAGTGTCACACATTACTGTATGAGGAATACTTTGCCTTTAATCCTAGTGTCACACATTACTGTATGAGGAATACTTTACCTTTAATCCTAGTGTCACACATTACTGTATGAGGAATACTTTGCCTTTAATCCTAGTGTCACACATACTGTATGAGGAATACTTTGCCTTTAATCCTAGTGTCACACATTACTGTATGAGGAATACTTTGCCTTTAATCCTAGTGTCACACATTACTGTATGAGGAATACTTTGCCTTTAATCCTAGTGTCACACATTACTGTATGAGGAATACTTTGCCTTTAATCCTAGTGTCACACATTACTGTATGAGGAATACTTTACCTTTAATCCTAGTGTCACACATTACTGTATGAGGAATACTTTACCTTTAATCCTAGTGTCACACATTACTGTATGAGGAATACTTTACCTTTAATCCTAGTGTCACACATACTGTATGAGGAATACTTTACCTTTAATCCTAGTGTCACACATTACTGTATGAGAATACTTTACCTTTAATCCTAGTGTCACACATTACTGTATGAGAATACTTTACCTTTAATCCTAGTTCACCATTACTGTATGAGGAATACTTTACCTTTAATCCTAGTGTCACACATTACTGTATGAGGAATACTTTGCCTTTAATCCTAGTGTCACACATTACTGTATGAGGATAACTTTACCTTTAATCCTAGTGTCACACTTACTGTATAGAGGAATACTTTGCCTTTAATCTTAGTGTCACACATTACTGTATGAGGTAACTTTACCTTTAATCCTAGTGTCACACATTACTGTATGAGGAATACTTTGCCTTTAATCCTAGTGTCACACATTACTGTATGAGGTATACTTTACCTTTAATCCTAGTGTCACACATTACTGTATGAGGTATACTTTACCTTTTATCCTAGTGTCACACATTACTGTATGAGGTATACTTTACCTTTAATCCTAGTGTCACACATTACTGTATGAGGAATACTTTGCCTTTAATCCTAGTGTCACACATTACTGTATGAGGTATACTTTACCTTTAATCCTAGTGTCACACATTACTGTATGAGGAATACTTTGCCTTTAATCCTAGTGTCACACATTACTGTATGAGGTATACTTTGCCTTTAATCCTATGTCACCATTACGTATGAGACTTTACCTTAATCAGTGTCACACATTACGTATGAGGAATACTTTGCCTTAATCCTAGTGTCACACATTACTGTATGAGGAATACTTTACCTTTAATCCTAGTGTCACACATTACTGTATGAGGTATACTTTACCTTTAATCCTAGTGTCACACATTACTGTATGAGGAATACTTTACCTTTAATCCTAGTGTCACACATTACTGTATGAGGAATACTTTGACTTTAATCCTAGTGTCACACATTACTGTATGAGGAATACTTTGCCTTTAATCCTAGTGTCACACATTACTGTATGAGGAATACTTTACCTTTAATCCTAGTGTCACACATTACTGTATGAGGTATACTTTACCTTTAATCCTAGTGTCACACATTACTGTATGAGGAATACTTTGCCTTTAATCCTAGTGTCACACATTACTGTATGAGGAATACTTTACCTTTAATCCTAGTGTCACACATTACTGTATGAGGAATACTTTGCCTTTAATCCTAGTGTCACACATTACTGTATGAGGAATACTTTACCTTTAATCCTAGTGTCACACTATGAGGAATACTTTACCTTTAATCCTAGTGTCACACATTACTGTATGAGGAATACTTTGCCTTTAATCTTAGTGTCACACATTACTGTATGTGGAATACTTTGCCTTTGATCCTAGTGTCGCACATTACTGTATAAGGAATACTTTGCCTTTAATCCTAGTGTCACACACTAACTTATTGGTGGTTCAATATCACATGATCGCGCATAGTGAAGCTTTGCTAATGGGAAGTCAATGAGAGTCAATGACAGTCCCAGGGTGGGCAAAATAAAAGCCGAATATCTCCACAATCCATTGCAGCTTCTTCTTACCTCTGGTCCAGACCTGAAATAAATGACATTGAAACCCCCCCCCCTGATGGGGAATTGGGCCTTGAAATAACATTTACTTCCTCTTCACTGAGTCCATCATCATCGCCCGTCACTTCTCGTTCATTCACTTCCATCTGGAAGCGCAGGGTTAACAGAGAATCAGGTCTAGAAATAGATAAATATTGTTTTCCCCGTCCTGCTGAATCTCTCTATGATTTCCATGGCACAAGATGAGCCCTTGTCACTGGATGTGAAGGGGAGGGAATGGCTAGGACAAGGCTCCAAACTGATCGTCCCTGTGAATGAATGAAATTCACCGCCATTCACACACATTGTCCATTTCTAGATCTCCCTGTGGGTGCTGATTCGTGGGAGTTAAATGGACATTATTATAGTACAGAGTATCCCATTGGTTACCTGGGCTGAATTACACAGACATTGGTGGAGTGGAATATCTGCTCTGTAGTGTTAAATTCCCTCTCCTATACAGTGTCTGGCTGGAATGACATCACTGGGTCACCCTCTGCTTTGGGAAGTGACATCACAATTCCTCTAGATCTGGATGGAACCGCGCTCTGCTAGCAGCCATCGTATATCAGACTTCTGATATCTTATTATTATCGGTGGGAGCTGTCCTAGGATTAACCAATATGGCAGCCAAGTCAGAAGGAAGGTTCACACAATCTGGAACAGAAACATTTATTCTGGACTGAGCTCACGTCCAATCACAAGTACACACCAGCCCTATACACAGGGATTTATATTCATGGGGTTTCCTAAAGAGTTTCAGTTACCCTTTAAATGAAAAACAGAGCGAGATTTATTTCCCCTGAATGTTTCTATTTTACTAAATAATATTAAATAAAATCCCTACTTCTCTATCACACTATTGTATTGTAACAGGGTTCTAGCACATACGGTAAGCTATAGGAACCGAATGGAATTATGGGAACGAGACTGAACTATAGAAATTACCCAGAAGTCTCTCCCCCTTTTATTTGCATATGATTTAAGGTGGCCATACACATTCGATTTGTACAGCATGTGTACCGACAGATCACATTGGTATCTGATCACATTGGTATCTGATCACATTGGTATCTGATCACATTGGTATCTGATCACATTGGTATCTGATCACATGATATCTGATCACTTGATACTGATCACATTGGTATCTGATCACATTGATATCTGATCACATTGATATCTGATCACATTGGTATCTGATCACATTGATATCTGATCACATTGGTATCTGATCACATTGGTATCTGATCACATTGATATCTGATCACATTGGTATCTGATCACATTGAATATCGATCACATTGATATCTGATCAATTGGTATACTGATCACATTGATATCTGATCACATTGTATCTGATTCACATTGGTAATCATTGATATCACAATTGGTATCTGATCACATTGGTATCTGATCACATTGATATCTGATCACATTGGTATCTGATCACATTGGTATCGGATCACATTGATATCGGATTACATTGGTATCTATTCACATTGATATCTGATCACATTGGTAATCTTAATCACATTGGTATCTGATCCACATTGGTATATCGGATCACATTGGTATCGGATCACATTGGTATCGGATCACATTGGTATCGATCACAATTGGTATCGGCTCACATGGTATCTTATCACATTGGTATCGGATCACATTGTGTCACATCGGATCACATTGATATCGGATCACTTGGTATTGATCACATGGATCATCACAGTTGGTAATCTATCACATTGGTATCTGATCACATTGGTATCTGATCACATTGGTATCTGATCACATTGGTATCTGATCACATTGGTATCGGGTCACATTGGTATCTGATCACATTGGTATCGGATCACATTGATATCGGATCACATTGATATCGGATCACATTGGTATCTGATCACATTGGTATCGGATCACATTGGTATCTGATCACATTGGTATCTGATCACATTGGTATCTGATCACATTGGTATCGGATCCCATTAGTATCTGTCGGCACACGACCGATCCCTATACACGGTACTAAAGTACAGGGAGCCGATAACGACCGACAGAAATCTTCCGTCTTTCCCGACACCATAGTGATGACTACGTCGGCGCTACGGTCGGTTGGGAAAATCCCATACACTTGAACGATAATGGCGTAATAGCGTTCCACAACGGGATTTGCCCATTATCGTTTGAATGTATGGCCACCTTAATGGAACTCTAATGGCCGCTCACTGTGCTGACCAGAGACTACATTGTACTGACGATGGCTCAGTAAACCGGTCTACACCTGGCACTATGGATCTTCAATTACCATTAATACCTCTATACACAGGGAAAACTACATCTCCCAGCATTCCCTGGCTGCGCTCTGGATCTCAGGGGCCTGGTATATGATGGGTAATGTTGCACTGGGGATCCCCATTAACCAGAAGAAGTAAATATCTATAAAGCCCAGTGCTATGGGGGGAGACATTTCTTCTTTACGTCTCCAGATAAAACTGATTCTGTTCGTGTTTAATAACATTAAACTGTGTCTGTCCCTTTACATTGGGGGAGGAGACACGCGGTGGGAGGCGTGTGAATAAAGCGTATGATTAAAGGTGTGACATGGACCAGAGACCCATGTGGGATCTGTACATAGAGAGACGTATGTTCTATGGGGCCGGGAGATTCACTTGGTTACATAGAGATGAGATTGTCCTGGGAAATCAAATTAGAACTCAGAATCGACTGATTAAAAGAACCAAAGATAAACCTGTGTAAAGTCAGTAAAATCTTCCCCAAGCCCTGCGCACATCACAGACATGGAGAGAGGGAACCCTCCAATCAGATACTTTGTATGTCCCTGTGCTACATTGTGGCAGTCGTTCTAATTCCATTTAATGTTAACATTGTACTTTCCATTAGGATAAGGTGGGACGTGGTGTTTGGATTGTGTGTGTTGGCTCTCTGCTCGCCATAAGGGATCCCTGTCAGTCTCTGACGAACTCACCGCTGGTCGTGTCACCTTGTTGCAGGCGTCTCTCTCATTACCCGTAAAGCATTTTGTTTCGCTGCCATTTAATTACCATAAGGAAGGTTCTGAACTGGAACACATTACCAGGAGTATAATCCTGTAGGGAATGATTACACCATTGTCATAGACGGCAGGTTGGCAGGTCGTCAAATCCGCTTCAAGGGGACTTCGAAGGAAGATGTTTGTTTGCAAAGACAATGTGTGTGAATCTACATACTCAGTATTGCACAAAGCTCTCTAGGAACCCAACGCAGAATCCATCAGTGACATTTCTATAAAACGCTAAGAGCAACATGGCCGCCCTTTAACTCTTTCTGACCTGAAATTCCCATCACGTGTCTAGACAGCAGATCATCTGATTGAATGAAACTGGGAGCTACAGGGTTAAATGGAATTCATAGATAAAGATAAAACACAAAGAGCGGATTAAAATGTTACAATCTGTATGTCTATCATTTGGTACAAGAGATACCTGCAGGGAAAATCTATTTGATATAAAATGACCTGAATCATCCCATTTCCAAATCTCACACCTGGAAACACTCAGATCCTAGTATCACGTTAATACTAATCATAGCATTAGGGACACTCCTAGAACACCTTGCACTGCCCAGTGACAGTAAAAAGCTTCTCTGGTTGTGGCTCCTCAGAGCTTGTTTATTAACGTGGAGTTTCCCTGCACGTATCTACTGAACCAGATCACGCACACAGGTGCGGACAGTCCAGTCAGATCTTACCTCTCTATCACTGGGATTATTGTTATTTTTAAGGTTAATATTCTCTTTTAAATGGAATCTCTGTAAAAAGATCTGTATAAAGAACTAACAAGGATTCACAATGGATCTGAATCTTATAATTAGTGCCAGTGGCAGAAGGGATTTGTACGGAACGAGCAATCTCTATATTCCATGGCTGCGTTAAGTCTCCCAGTAGGGACATGTCTGACTCAGCGCCTGTTAATATCTACAGACACAGCCCGGCACAATGGTTTAGATCTGCTGGTAATGAGTATAAAGGACCCTGTGTCAGCACTAGACCCAATACACAGGAGGGAAAACCCTTTTCTAGTGCTGAAATGATCCTTTATTATTGGTTTCCCGAGAACTGGAAGCCTTGGGCAGGTGGCCGGATTCTGAACCGCAGTTTATTGCAATTCCATGTGAAGTTTTTATTTCATTCGTATCTTCAGGTTTTTCTTCATTTTAAGAGAAATTTTTCTTCTTTGGAACATTGACGGAAAGAAATCGAACTGCCGCCTGCTCTGTTCAGTCATTAGTCAATACACCAGGCTGGAGAAACCACAGATGGACGGAATCACCTGTTTCTACTCTTTGCTTTGTGAAATCTGAAGATCTTAAAGGACAAATTCACCCCAAAAATGTAAAGGATAAAATAAAACTGGTGATTGGGTCTTGACAAAAATGACCCGGCCAGCTCCTTGTGTCTCCGTTCTACAATGAATAGCCCTAGATATCCCATTGGGATGGCTCCAAATAGCCCTAGATATCCCATTGGGATGACTCCAAATAGCCCTAGATATCCCATTGGGATGGCTCCAAATAGCCCTAGATATCCCATTGGAATGGCTCCAAATAGCCCTAGATATCCCATTGGGTGACTCCAAATAGCCCTAGATATCCCATTGGGTGACTCCAAATAGCCCTAGATATCCCATTGGGTGACTCCAAATAACCCTAGATATCCCATTGGGTGACTCCAAATAGCCCTAGATATCCCATTGGGTGACTCCAAATAACCCTAGATATCCCATTGGGTGACTCCAAATAGCCCTAGATATCCCATTGGGTGACTCCCCTTGAAATAAGGATAAATAAGACCAGTATAATGACTTGGTCCACATTACACATGGAAGGGCTGCTTATAAAGTCACATTGTCACTGTTTCCATTAAGGAGACTTTCCATGTTCTGCCCAGTGTGACAATAATTAGCCGTCTATCGAGTTCTGCCAGATCTTTGTGTTTATCTCTTAAACTCTCTGCCAGAGAATGAGAAGGAAAGAGAGAAAATAACATCTGTCGGTTGGTAATTGTATTGATAGGCCCATGTTCAGAACAACTTGGTACCCAAATCTACTTAACAAACAATCAACATCACCACATAGTTCATTAAGCAGCTTGTCTTGATACTTATTATTTTATGATGGGAATGAAAATGAAAGAGGTGGGTGGGAGCTAGAAATATAGAGAGAGAACTGTGCGGATCTGAGCTGCAAATATTAATTCAAAGGGGACATGTCAAGTCATTTGTTCAATGGTGTAATGTGTCCTGCTGGGTTATTATGGGGAGACTATCATCCAATCAGATCACTATTAGTAACAGTGTCAGGCAGGAGGGAAGACAGAATGTGGCACAGGAAGGGACTGGACAAGACTCGAGTAGAGTTAAAGACAAATGTTCTCTCACTTTCAGAGACGTGTAACGTGGTAATGTTAGGAATCTGTATCTAGAGGAAGGTGAAGGACACAGTCTGGATTCCTCTATCTACATGGACCTTGTTATATGTGTGTGCTCACTGTTGGCTACATAAACATGATCATGATCTCACTGTAGACTGGAGACTGCACTGCACATTTAATAGTTGGAAAAGCCATTTAAACCTGGTTACGGACAGTTCTAATAATTGTGCATTTCCTTGTTCATCCACTAGGGTGTGCAAAGTACAGGATGTAGCTGAACATAAAAGACAGGAAACTAAAACCCCTTTTCAGGTACTAGGTCAAGGAAGGTGGTGGGGAGTTTAGTACAGAACCTGGTCTGACTATAGATGGTTCCAGATAATATAACATGTACAGTAACAACGCTGGTAATGGGGGAGAACCAGGGTTATCAGGATAGATAGAGCTCAGTTGCGCCTCCATTCATTGGGTGTTAAGTTTCCCGCAGTAAGTCTTGCAGTTTGCGCCTCCATTCATTGGGTGTTAAGTTTCCCGCTACACGGTAACACAAAACTTTGTTAACTTAACTAATATTGAATAGGCTGTGCATCGCTATTCCCAAACATTTTTGCCGCTGCAAGATTAGTGTAAAACCCACGCTAACTCTGTAATACATTGGGTTGAGTGTGTTTACACTAATTCGGTGGGATAGCATCGCCCTGTAATTATTTCTCTAGTGTTCTAATGTTGGAAATAATAATAATAAAAATTCCCTCCACATATGGAGCAAAATATGCAGAATTCTGTCCAAATCAGAACATGTTCTCCCATCAGTCCATAGAAATCACGTTAACCCTTCACGCACAAAACGATTTGTCTGGCTCTCGTTTTATCACATATACAATTCAACTGGTAGATCGCAAAATTCCAATTTACACCTGTGACAATGTGTTTTATAATATTACACATTATTATCACTAGGGAGTGAAATGTTTAGAAATGCAGAGAGATGTGACACAAGGTTCACATATAGAATGTAAGGTGACGGATATAAATTAAGTTATTTATGAAAATATAACAGGGAAAGAGAAATCCACGGTAATACAATAAGACGCAACGTATCAAAGATCACCAAATGTTCTATGTTAGGTTATTAATGTGACTTTCTGACACAAACCCTTATGCAATATCTATCGAGTAACGCTTTATTATATGGGCTTTATGGACGTTACATTTACACCATGTATGTCATAACAGCTCTCGGTACATAGCTCTGATTGTATCTACAAATGGTTTGTATGGAAACACGCAGCTAAATACATTGTGGGTGGTCTGGGGGTTCAAATGGGTTTGGGGAGATTATTATATAGCAATAAAGAATATTATTTCATTATTCCGCATGGGATTAATTTATTTTATGTAATAAACTACATTACTGGTGCTATAAATGGAATTCTACTTACTCTACTTATCTATTTCCCTTCAGGCTGGTCTGTCCTACTATCCAAATGATGATTCTACTCAGCTGGCAATTCCATCCCCAGTAGATTACAGTTGCAGTGCATTACATTTATTAGCAAGGGGACACACAGAATTTAAGGGGATGGGATTTCTGATTCTGTAAATACAAAATCTAACAATGAGATGTTGTGACACTTGGAATATTCATAATGAATCACATTGTAGTAAATATATTGACATGTGTCAATCAATTTCAAACCTTAATATAATTCCCATGTGTCTTGTACTTGACCCTGCCTTTGGGGCGTGGTTTAAAGGGTCCGTTATCCAACCAGTTACATGTGTATCCAATCACAATGGGTTATTCAGCACCTCGAAGAGCGACCAGTAGATGAGTGGGAGGAAATACAATGGAATTAGGGCTAGGCCACACTGAAACGCAAACGCAAACGCAATCGCAATCGCATGCGATTTCATGTGCGATTTTTTTGCGTTTGCGCTTGCGATTTCTTCAATAAGTATAGGAAATCGCATGCGATTGCGATTAAAAATGCAGAACGCAAAACGCAAACGCAAACGCATCGAAAAACGCGCGTTTTTTTTGCGTTGCCGCGTTTTCAATAATTTTGAAAAATCGCAAGCGCAAACGCAAGCGCAAACGCAAAAAAAACGCAGCAGTGTGGCCTAGCCCTCACAGACTCCCTGTTTATCTAATCCATCACTTAACCATGCATACTGCTACACAACTACCACTCCCAGCATTCTCAGCAGAGAGAACCACTCAAAACTCATTCAGGGAGATTTAATAAAAGTTCTTATCGTTTAAAATGGTGCAAAGTTTGCCCCAAACAATCAGATGTTAGTTAAATAAGATCTGATTGGTTGGGGCAAAATTAGCCGCGCTACTGTTAGGTCCACAACTGCGCAAAAGGTAATTTAATATAACGCACACAGACCATATTGAATTCCATTCTTGCACCCACGATAATTGCTCCATGCGGTATAACGCCTCTCCGTAAATCGCCCCGATGAACTTTAATTGAATCTCCGTGTCCATTATATCGAAGTATTTCTCTACATGACAATGTTGTCAGTAACATTGTAGTTAACTGTAGAGAACTGATAATGGGGTCATTCATTGTATCTGCCCTTGGTCCCCTGTACACCGGAGAGGGAGATATATCCCAACGTACCTATAGACACAGGACTGCACTTTATTCTCAATCCGCCTTAGAACTACTTATCCTTTAATTAGAAAACAGTGAGTGTGACAACATGAGTAATTAGAATGTAACCATGTGCATCCTAGAATAATCCACAATCCCCTAACGCTGCCACAATGAAAGGTTCCGCCAATAAACCTCTTGGTAGCAATGTGAGAATTGCAGCTTTACAGATATAATGTGTAATATATATATTATCTCTATATATGAACTGTACTTGCCCCCCATACATTCTAATGTGCTCCCTCTCTGTATCCTGGACATTGGAACATGTCTCGGGATGTCAGAGATCCTTCTATTCAATTCCATGGACCTTGTTTGTGGTGGTATTGACCAGATCCCTATTGTAGACATTGAACAGACGGAGTGGATCTTATTACTGAGTCTCTATCCCAGCTGGGAATCATTATTATAACACAAACACTTCATACAACTGATATGGAACCAAACAGACACTTCACTCCGACATTAAATGGCTCAATCTAAATATCTGGTCACCCAACCCCATAGACAAGCATTAGATACCCTGTTCATGTGAAGTTAATGAGTCGGAATGACCAGGAGAGATCCATTGATTTGCTAGTGTGTAGAGGAATTTAAACCAATAACCTCCACATTCAATTTGAATCATGGCTGAAAATACCCCAATGCGATATTTATAACCCATTGCTACAAGCTGTCAGGGTCCAGTAGCTGATAATATAAAGTAAGAAGAAACTGGATTCTTGGGAAAGTTCTGCTCAGAATTAATATGCCAGACGCCAGTCCCAGACAATATCCGATAACACAGAGTCTACAACTTAATAGCTGGGGATGATATCATAGGAGGGCTATGACCTCACAGAGATGTAGGAATGTTTTACCTCCCACTGCATTATGGGGCAGCAGAGGGTTAATATATTTTCCCATTAAAAAAACCAGGTTTTTAAAAAAAAAAAAAAATATTTTCCTTTCCTATTGCAGAGACCAGCACATACTGATTGTAAGCAGAAAATCCTTTGCTTATAGAAACTATAAAATGAGATTGGGCCCCTGAGATTTTTCCTTTTATTTCTTCCGAATATAGGATTTCTGGGTAATAACCGAGAATCTACAGTGTTATTGCAAAGCCCAAGGGAGAGTGGACGCTTCATTTCGCCATGTCCTAAATTTACCCTGAATGTAAGGATCCCCGTAGAGCTGTCAATCACACAAAGGAGGGCTAGAGCTGTCAATCACACAAGAGGAGTAGAGCTGTCAATCACAAACGGGAGGAGTAGAGCTGTCAATCACAAAAGGAGAGAAATCCGGTCCGTGTAGGAAACAAACACCGCGCCATTTAGAAAGTCTGGTTAATGTTTGTAGATATAACATTATAGAGACTTATACCTATGGGGGTGGATAACGGGGATTTCTACGTCGGTGAGAATGAATTAACGATACAAATAATGATTTACAGATTCTGTAACGCAATTTTTTACGTATTTTGGTCCGTGGCGCAATGTAAACTGATTCCAGGACAATGTAACGAAACATACAAAAAAACCCGTTTACTGCGGGATTGGCCCTGTATCGTTTAGTGTCCAGCCGAAATGGCCATTACCGATGCTGACGAACGTTCAGTGTCGCCATCGAAATGGTTGTACTGACCGGAATATTTCCCTCGGCCGCGGTCGGCCCCTGTAAATGTAGGAAGTCGCCCCCATCCTAGGGAGTGTGGCAGTATCTGCAGTTATGTTTAATGGGGGAAACTTCATAGTGAATAACAATTGTCTCTAACAATGAAACATTATAGCAGTGAAACTTCCCCCTTACTAAACACGCGTTGTGTTATTTACACAAAGTGCATCGAAAAGTCACTGAACAAAGTGTGGAGAATAACGCAGTGATTCCACATACAATGTACATAATAATATATATAAAAACGTTATAAACATGCCCCATGAGTCTAGGAACCAGTCACTAGATGGAGTGTGATGGGATACGGACTCCTGGTCCTCGCCCTACAGGGAATAGAAAGATTTCCGCTGAACGAGAATAGCATTAAGTTTGCAGCTTGTCGCCCTGAACGCTGTGTTGATTAATTGTACTATTTCCTGGGATGGAGACGCATTTTCATAATCCATCGACAGACAATTTCACACTAGACCTTTACTTCCCCTTTCCCTGTGACCATTTCACCAGCGGACAATATCAGATTCTCTAGTAAAGTTACCGATTCCCAAAGCCTTTTGATTTATTGTGATTGTGGTGACACAGCCCATTGGCTAAACTGCTCTTCTGTCTGCAAACTAATAAAATATCCATCATAGAACCAATAGGAACATACAGGAGATACGTCTTCTCCTCACCGCCCTGGGCGTGTAGCAATGGGATTCACCTGTGGGATTTACATAGCCAGTTGAATTTTGGTTTCAATATAAAGGAAATAAAGACACGTGCTGAATGGAAGCCGTCATGTTAGATATTGAAATAACTTGTACTTATGCCGATATAAACGTAACTTGTTATCCTGTGAAATGTCTATTTTTCCCTCGTTTCCCACTTGAATCATCTTATCATAATCCATCTGCTCCTCGGTCTATTAAACCTACGGAGATCCTTGTGCTAATCCACGGTGAGGGTGGGAGAGAGGGACACAGACAGGATGTTAATGACATTAATCATAGGGAAGTACTGGGGCTCATCTCATCCTTCCATTGACACTCTAACGACTGCAGAGAGATTTAAACAGACTCCTGCCATCTGCCAACCTGTAACGGGAAACCTCCAATCCACATGGTTCCCCATCCTCCTCTCTGTTAAACAGCCCTTTATCAAACACAGAGAGTCTGTTCATGGAAGCACAGTCAGGGACTTCCACAGACACTCAATGAACAATGGGGCCCCAGTGACATTACCCAGAGATACCTTCTGTTTGTTCTGTCAATGCTGAGCCCCATATGTACAGTAACAACCCTAGTAAAGGGGGCACAATTAACACCACTAAGGTGTGGTCACACAATCTATTGAGATTCCTGTTGACTTCACTGGTGATGTCATGTAGTGATGTCATAAGTCTGTGTACAAGCAGAACGCCCACCTGACCAATCAGATCAATGTTAATATCAATGATCATTCCTTGCCCTGATCTGCTGTTAAATTAATAAGATACAACTCTGAGTAAGGGCTAGGCCACACTGCTGCGTTTTTTTTGCGTTTGCGCTTGCGTTTGCGTTTGCGATTGCGCTTGCGATTTTTCAAAATTATTGAAAACGCGGCAACGCAAAAAAACGCGCGTTTTTCGATGCGTTTGCGTTTTGCGTTCTGCATTTTTAATCGCAATCGCATGCGATTTCCTATACTTATTGAAGAAATCGCAAGCGCAAACGCAAAAAAATCGCACATGAAATCGCATGCGATTGCGATTGCGTTTGCGTTTCAGTGTGGCCTAGCCCTAAGACCTAGTACATACAGGCCACAGGTCCTCAGTTAAACATGCTGCAATGTGGACAGATTGATACCGATCACCTACATGAAGTCCTACATGAAGTCAGAACATTAAATCACCCAGTTCCATCCTCACCTCAACCACTGGTACAGACATGCTCAGTGCGTCTCACCCAAGTGAGAATTGCTGTCCAATCAATCACATTGTGCTGCATTATCCCTACCTATGACATATGTATAGTATCTGTGTGGCTATCATAGGGTAATGATATATAACAAAGTAACCGAATAGATATGCACGCCTAGGTACCACCCCTCAGAATAAGCGTACGAGTAACCGCAGGGTAGTCTAACCCAAATAACAACCATTCGCTATGAGGTATACTCAGTCCATGGGAACAGTCTGTGCAGGTTACTACATATAAACCAAACCCTGAGGAACTCACCGCATCTGCAAGGTGGCTCAGGTGCAGCAAGACCATCGCCACGGCTGGTAAAGCTGAAACAAAGATCAGAGAAGACGCTCCACCAATCAAAATGGAATCGTGAAAAAAGATACACAATGCTGCTACACAACTAGAAACTTTGTTACACAATGCTGCTACACAACTGGAAACTTTGTTACACAATGCTGCTACACAACTAGAAACTTTGTTACACAATGCTGCTCACAACTGGAAACTTTGTACATGTTGCTACAAAAATAGAAACTTTGTTACACAATGCTGCACACAACTGGGAACTTGTTACACAATGCTGCACAAACTAGAAACTTGTTACACATGCTGCTACACCAACTAGAAACTTGTTACACAATGCTGCTACACAACTGGAAACTTTGTTACACAATGCTGCTAACAACTAGAAACTTTGTTACACAATGCTGGATACACAACTAGAAACTTTGTTAACAATGGGCTACACAACTAGAAACTTTGTTACACAATGCTGCTAACACACTAGAAACTTTGTTACAACAATGCTGCACACAAATGGAAACTTTGTTACACAATGCTGCTACACAACTAGAAACTTTGTTACACAATGCTGCTACAACTAGAAACTTTGTTACACAATGATGCACAACAACTAGAGAAACTTTGTACACAAATGCTGCTACACAACTAGAAACTTTGTTACACAATGCTGCTACACAACTGGAAACTTGTACACAATGCTGCTACACAACTAGAAACTTTGTTACACAATGCTGCTACACAACTAGAAACTTTGTACACAATGCTGCTACACAACTGGAAACTTTGTTACACAATGCTGCTACACAACTAGAAACTTTGTTACACAATGCTGCTACACAACTAGAAACTTTGTTACACAATGCTGCTACACAACTGGAAACTTTGTTACACAATGCTGCTACACAACTAGAAACTTGTTACACATGCTGCTACACAACTGGAAACTTTGTACACAATGCTGCTACACACACTAGAAACTTGTTACACAATGCTGCTAACATGGAAACTTTGTACACATGTGTACACAACTAGAAACTTTGTTACACAATGCTGCTACACAACTGGAAACTTGTTACACAATGTTGCTACACAACTAGAAACTTTGTTACACAATGCTGCTACACAACTAGAAACTTTGTCACAATGCTGCTACACAACTAGAAACTTTGTTACACAATGCTGCTATACAACTAGAAACTTTGTTAAACAATGCTGCTACACAACTACTTTGTTACACAATGCTGCTACACAACTAGAAACTTTGTTACACAATGCTGCTACAACTAGAAACTTGTTACACAATGCTGTAACAACTGAACTGTCATCTGCTACACACGAGGACATGTACACAGCTTATACGTATCTCTGGCCTTTCAGCAAATGTTTATTATTTCCACCCGTCTTCTAGTAAATTAAAAACACAATATCAACCAAATGTACAATGGTTCCTTTTACAGTGCAATTAAAGGTCCGTTCCCATCCTCTGTCTATGCCCCACACTGTAGGGAGAATTTATATCATTATAAATGAACAGCGGGGGATTCTCACTAGGGGGACATAACCTCTCTCTGTCTCTCCGTTACACGGATCTTTCCATTGCTGTGATGTAGCTTCATTGCTGAGTCTGGGCCAATTGGTCGCATTGAAAACCATCTGACTGATTACAAATAAACTGCTTCATTCCATAATAATGGGATAAAGACCTTTATAGGACATAATGCGCCCAGACGGGGCTGATCGTTTCCTACATCCAATCCAACATCTTCCTTATGGTCCAAAAATCCATGGAGCTGTTGGTCAGGACCGTCCTACTGGGGTCACTTTATACAAATCTCCCATTGAACGGTTAATTAAACTTTGATCACAAAGCAACATTACATGGGTCGTTAGTGTCAATGCTAGGTAAATAAAAATAGGAAAATGAAATAGAAATTAATTTGAAATTAAAACCCTATGTATCTATGTAACACACTCAAATCTTGCAGTAAAGAAATCCCTTTAGTTACTCCCCCAACTATAGTTCGGTGACCTCACACACGCTCAATACGATTCCTCAATGTGCTACACTAAGAGGGGACTAACAACTGGAAGTGGAAGTATCTATAGGACTTTCTGTAGCAAAGCAATTCATTGTTGTTCCTTTGGTAGAAATTATACAGCAAGGTAATTGATCAGTGTCGGACTGGCCCACAGCCCATTCACCCAAGAAAACAGAGAAAACTTCTAATTAATTAATTAAATGTATTTTCATAACAGCAGGAGTCAGTAGGAGTAAGATAGACATGCAAATGAGTGACAATAGTTATATGAAATGTTAAGTGGGCCCTTAAACTTGTCTGGTGGCCCAACAGTCCGCCCAAAACTGTAAGTGGTAAGAATACCATGTAACTGATTAGGTAGCTGATTCCATGGAGCAGAATCTCGGTCTCTAGAGGCCAACTCTGTAACTACACCATACACACTAATTACTACAGTAACCAACTACACTCACTACTCACAGGAACCTATCCCAGACTTTACACACTCCTCCCAATAATAATCCCTTGATACCCGGGTATGTATGTATGTAGAATTTTATTTATAATGTGCCACTTGGTTACGCAGCGCTGTACATTATAACAATACAGATTATACAGTATGTATGTATATGTTTATTTATATAGCGCCACTTGGGTACACAGCGCTGTACATTAACAATACAGATTATACAGTATGTATGTAATGTTTATTTATATAGCGCCACTGGGGACACCAGCGCTGTACATTATAACATACAGATTATACAGTATGTATGTATATGTTTATTTATAGCGCCACTTGGGTACACAGCATGTCATTATAACAATACAGATATACAGTATGTATGTATATGTTTATTTATTATAGCGCCACTTGGGGACGCAGCGCTGTACATTATAACATAACAGATTATACAGTATGTATGCATATGTTTATTATATAGCGCCACTTGGGTACACAGCGCTGTATTATAACAATACAGATTATACGTATGTATGATATGTTTATTTATATAGCGCCACTTGGGTACACAGTGCTGTACATTATAACAATACAGATTATACAGATGTATGTATGTTATTTATATAACGCCACTTGGGGACGCAGCGCTGTACATTATAACAATACAGATTATACAGTATGTATGTATATGTTATTTATATAGCGCCACTTAGATACCAGCGCTGTACTTATAACAATACAGATTATACAGTATGTATGTATATGTTTATTTATATAGCGCCACTTGGGAACACAGCGCTGTACATTATAACTATACAGATTATTATACAGTATGTATGTATATGTTTATTATATAGCGCCACTGGGGATGCAGCGCTGTACATTATAACAATACAGATTATACAGTATGTATGTATATGTTTATTTATATAACGCCACTTGGGGACGCAGCGCTGTACATTATAACAAAACAGATTATACAGTATGTATGTATATGTTTATTTATATAGCGCCACTTGGGGATGCAGCGCTGTACATTATAACAATACAGATTATACAGTATGCATGTATATGTTTATTTATATAACGCCACTTGGGGACGCAGCGCTGTACATTATAACAATACAGATTATACAGTATGTATATATATGTTTATTTATATAGCGCCACTTGGGTACACAGCGTTGTACATTATAACAATACAGATTATACAGTATGTATGTATATGTTTATTTATATAGCGCCACTTGGGTACACAGCGCTGTACATTATAACAATACAGATATACAGTGTGTATGTATTATGTTTATTTATATAGCGCCACTTGGGAGCGCAGCGCTGTACATTATAACCAATACAGATTAACAGTATGTATATGTTTATTTATATAGCGCCACTTGGGGACGCAGCGCTGTACATTATAACAATACAGATTATACAGTATGTATGTATATGTTTATTTATAATGCACCACTTGGGGACGCAGCGCTGTACATTAAAAAATACAGAGTATACAAACAAGGGTATAAGTGCCATTATACAGATAGATAAAAATTAAATTAAATACAATTTTATACATCAGTTAAGAAAGCATATATATATATATTATGTATAAATTAATATAAGTGCAACAAGCCTTAAAACATTAGGAATGAAATCCCTGCCCCGAAGAGCTTACAATTAAGTGTATTATTTCTAATGGTCTAACCAAGCTGACCCAGAGCTCTTGGTCCATTTAATGTAGACCCCCTACCAGAGGGAGAGGCAGGTTCAATAAGGTACCACAAGACAAGGGGTTATTTTCAGATGTGACCCGTGAAATCCAATGGGAAGCTCCATTGATCTCAATTTCACAAATTACAGTAGATGCAGGGGTGTCCCTAGGGCTTTTGACACCTAAAACAACTTTTAAATGCCACCTATCAGAGGACGGGTGGTGGCACCTGAAGAGGGGGTGGCTTCATCAGGGAACATAGGCGTGGAGGTGGGTGTGGTGGGCTGACTTACACTGACTGGTGGACTGGAGGACTGACTTGACACTGATTGGTGGACTGGAGGGTTGACTTAACACTGATTGATGGACTGGTGCTCAAAAGATGAATTGCAGGAAGAGTTTTTTTTAACTGCCGCCTTTTTAGTGTTCTGCAGTGGTGCGCCCTGAGCAAATGTTTGGGTTTGCTTCATGGTAGGGGCACCCCTGAGTAGACGTGAGGGAAAATCCATAACTGGACAATTTTGATCCATACTGTTTTCCCTATAATTGCCAGAACCAAGAAACCCTTGTACAGCTTGGTCACCCTGGTGGGTTATAGATCGGTTACAGTCCGGTGATGGCAGGTAAATGGAATGGTAAGTATCTTTATTTTTTAGCCCCTATGAAAATAGATTTTACTGTTTCTTTAAGGCTGAACCCCCTGTATTTACAATTGACACAATGTATCAATTCTTATTATCACAATGTTACAAACCTCATCTAGACCATCACTGGATACATAAAGAGACGTCTACTAGATTGTTATTACTATGAACGGTTGGAACTCGGGACCCAGATGCAATATAATTACAAGTGTTACAGTTCATTGTTTGATTCAGATAGTACAATGAGAAAATTCAATTTTTGCCTATACTTATCCTTTAAATAGCTAAAACCACATTTTTACTGTAAATATACCATGTAACACGTTTCCCGCTAGGCCGGGTACATCCAGGGAATAGTCTCATTTTAATCAGAAACCCCCCCTCCTCCCTTTACATTTTTGTATTTTGACCACAACTTGTCCTTTCCCCTTGTAGATGAAGTAATGTCGGAAGTGGCGTCCATGTGATACTGTGATGGGAAACGTGAATATGGCGAGTAGACGGATGAGTCTTACTAAAGGCCGTTAGAGAGAAATGAAGGGAGATTGGATTTCATTGTAAAATTATCTAAGCATGAAGGTCAGGAAAGGTAAAACGTATTACAGTGTTAGGGGATTTAGTGTCTCCGGAAAGGGACATTACACTTACTGATCAGCAGCTTCTAAATACTGATCACAGGGGAAATCTAAGGGGTTCACTGGATTACAGCCGAGATAAAACAGGGTTATGGGTAAATGTGGCATCTAGCCCCTAACAACCAATCAAATGTCTGCTTATTGTATGATAATAAATTATTATTATTATCGTGGATTTATATAGCGCCAACATCTTCCGTAGCGCTTTACAAGCACGGGGAGGACATACAAACTCCCTTACAGATGTGTAATAAATGCTAACTGCTGATTGGTCATTCTAATAACCAGCAGAATCCCCAGTTATTACCCCCTGCACCCCTGTATTTTGAGTGATAAACAAACCAGTGTTGAGGGTCTATGTGTATTTTATATCCTATCACAGTCAATACACGATCATATGAGAGAGATTTTCATATCGTCTATATCACTGGATATTATAACTGATAAAATGGTTTCAGGGCTGCTGTACTGTCCGCCACATACATCAGCTCTATGACTAAAGTAAATAATAAGGAAAGTGTTATTACAGGTCACTCTCTAATACACACATCATTTCACTGTCATCTTAACCTTGATGGAAATCTACTGGTCTCCAAAAATGGTTTGCAGCGCCCCCCAATGGCTGTCAGTGACCCTAGCATGTCATCTTATATGAATCAAATCCAGACCATTAATTCATGGAACCAATTCGATGGGCAGTGTTACTATTACCCCAATATCAGCCACGGACCCATCGCCAGGTTCCATTCATACTGAACAGATTGACTTGTGGGTAATTAACCTAGATATTAGCTCTGGGTTTCCCAGTATGAGACACGTCCATTAGACGTTATATAACTCACTATGAGGTCATTGGAATGTTAATGGACATTATTATCCTTCAGGTCACATTGCGTTAGTTGCACAATTTAAAGGAACACTACAGTGATATATTTCTACATTTTGTATATTATATCTGTCATTTTGTGGGAGGTAGGAGTGGGGGCTCTTACTTCCGGTTCTTGCCTCTAAGATGTGCTGTGGACTGCAGAGATAGACACTCCCGCTGCTCCTGCTTGTGACAGTGATGCTACCTGAAAGCCCCTCGAACCAGTCCACATTGCACCTTAAAGGCAAAAATAGGAGGTAGGAGCAGTCACTCGTACATAACACAATTCTATAGATTTCATTTATAAAATGTAATAAATATTGTTCTACCAATACGAACAATTACACATTAAAGGGGAACTAAACCCTTTAAACCCAGCTGCTTTCCATTAAAATGACCAGAGTGAAGACCTGAACATTAGGTCCTTCCCCTGGTTCTGCAATAGTTTAGGAGAAATACCTACCTAATGTCCTAGATCAGCAGACTCCTCCTCCTTGCAGTGTCCCGGACTCAGTCAATAGAAAGAAGCATTCTGCATGAAGCCTGGATTTCTATTGGCTGAGTGGAAAGGGGGCAGGTAGAATGGACACATCTTTCATGATTTTGGTTAAATATTTCTCCTGAACTATTGTGAACCCTGAAACCAAAATAATGTAGGGGGTAATTTCCCAAATCCACCACTAGGGTTCCCCTCTATGAATTGTAGTTTGGTCCATATTGTGATTGATGGTAAAATATTCAGAGGAATGTAATTTAATAATTGGGAGGTAAATGTTAATAGAGATTAATATTGTGTCAATATTTACTGCCTTTGGGATAAATGACAGTTAAGTGTCTGACTTTAATACTCTTCACAGAAACCTAACCTATTACTGTCTGGAACAGTCACCGTGTCCATAGATTAATATTCTCTACCTGTGGTATAACCTATTACTGCCTGGAACGGTCACCGTGTCCATAGATTAATATTCTCTACCTGTGTTATTAACCTCTTACTGTCTGGAACAGTCACCGTGTACATAGATTAATATTATCTACCTGTGTTATTAACCTATTACTGTCTGGAACAGTCACCGTGTCCATAGATTAATATTCTCTACCCGTGTTATTAACCTATTATTGTCTGGAACAGTCACCGTGTCCATAGATTAATATTCTCTACCTGTGGTATTAACCTATTACTGCCTGGAACGGTCACCGTGTCCATAGATTAATATTCTCTACCTGTGTATTAACCTATTACTGCTGGAACGTCACCGTGTCCATAGATTAATATTCTCTACCTGTGTTATTAACTCTTACTGTCTGGAACAGTCACCGTGTACATAGATTAATATTATCTACCTGTGTTATTAACCTATTACTGTCTGGAACAGTCCCCGTGTCCATAGATTAATATTCTCTACCTGTGTTATTAACCTATTACTGTCTGGAACAGTCACCGTGTCCATAGATTAATATTCTCTACCTGTGTTATTAACCTATTACTGTCTGGAACAGTCACCGTGTCCATAGATTAATATTCTCTACCTGTGTTATTAACCTATTACTGTCTGGAACAGTCACCGTGTCCATAGATTAATATTCTCTACCTGTGTTATTAACCTATCACTGTCTGGAACAGTCACCGTGTCCATAGATTAATATTCTCTACCCGTGTTATTAACCTCTTACTGTCTGGAACAGTCACCGTGTCCATAGATTAATATTCACTACCTGTGTATTAACCTATTACTGTCTGGAACAGTCACCGTGTCCATAGATTAATATTCTCTACCTGTTATTAACCTCTTACTGTCTGGAACAGTCACCGTGTCCATAGATTAATATTCTCTACCTGTGTTATTAACCTATTACTGTCTGGAACAGTCACCGTGTCCATAAATTAATATTCTCTACCTGTGTTATTAACCTATTACTGTCTGGAACAGTCACCGTGTCCATAGATTAATATTCTCTACCTGTGTTATTAACCTATTACTGTCTGGAACAGTCACCGTGTCCATAGATTAATATCTCTTACCTGTGTATTAACCATTACTGTCTGGAACAGTCACCGTGTCCATAGATTAATATTCTCTACCTGTGTTATTAACCTATTACTGTCTGGAACAGTCACCATGTCCATAGATTAATATTCTCTACCTGTTATTAACCTCTTACGTCTGGAACAGTCACCGTGTCCATAGATTAATATTCTCTACCTGTTATTAACCTCTTACTTTCTGGAACAGTCACCGTGTCCATAGATTAATATTCTCTACCTGTGTTATTAACCTATTACTGTCTGGAACAGTCACCGTGTCCATAGATTAATATTCTCTACCTGTGTTATTAACCTCTTACTGTCTGGAACAGTCTCCGTGTCCATAGATTAATATTCTCTACCTGGGTTATTAACCTCTTACTGTCTGGAACCTCTCGTGTCCATAGATTAATATTTTACCTGTGTTATTAACCATTACTGTTCGGAACAGTCACTGTGTCATAGATTAATATCTCTACCGTGTTATTAACCCTTACTGTCTGGAACAGTCACCGTGTCCATAGATTAATATTCACTACCTGTGTTATTAACCTCTTACTGTCTGGAACAGTCACATTCCATAGATTAATATTCTCTACCCGTGTTATTAACCTCTACTGTCTGGAACAGTCACGTGTCATAGATTAATATTCTCTACCTGTGTTATTAAACTCTACTGTCTGGAACAGTCACCGTGCATAGATTAATATTATACCTGTGTTATTAACTTCTTAGTCTGGAACAGTCACGTGTTCCAAGATTAATATTTCTACCTGTGTTATTAACCTATTACTGTCTGGAACAGTCACCGTGTCCATAGATTAATATCTCTACCTGTTATAACCTCTTACTTCTGGAACAGTCACCGTGTCCATAGATTAATATTCTCTACCTGTGTTATTAACCTATTACTGTCTGGAACGGTCACCGTGTCCATAGATTAATATTCTACCTGTGTTATTAACCTCTTACTGTCTGGAACAGTCACGTGTCCATAGATTAATATTCTCTACCTGTGTTATTAACCTCTTACTGTCGGAACAGTCACCGTGTCCATAGATTAATATTCTCTACTGTGTATTAACCCTTACTGTCTGGAACAGTCACCGTGTCCATAGATAATATTCTCTACTGTGTATTAACATCTTACTGTCTGAACAGTCACGTGTCCATAGATTAATATCTCTACCTGTGTTATAACCTCTTACTGTCTGAACAGTCACCGTGTCCATAGATTAATATTCTTACCTGTTATTAACCTATTACTGTCTGGAACAGTCACCGTGTCCATAGATTATATTCTTACCTGTGTTATAACCCATTACTGTCTGGAACAGTCACCGTGTCCATAGATTAATATTCTCTACCTGTGTTATTAACCCCTACTGTCTGGAACAGTCACCGTGTCCATAGATTAATATTCTGTACCTGTGTATTAACCTCTACTGTCTGGAACAGTCACCGTGTCCATAGATTATATTCTCACCTGTGTTATAACCTATTACTGTCTGGAACAGTCACCGTGTCCATAGATTATATTCTCTACCTGTGTTATTAACCCCTTACTGTCTGGAACAGTCACGTGTCCATAGATTAATATTCTTACCTGTGTTATTAACCTATTACTGTCTGGAACAGTCACCGTGTCATAGATTATATTCTCTACCTGTGTATTAACCCTTACTGTCTGGAACAGTCCACGTGTCCATAGATTAATATTCTCTACCTGTGTTATTAACCCCTTACTGTCTGGAACAGTCACCGTGTCCTAGATTAATATTCTTACCTGTGTTTTAACATCTACTGTCTGGAACAGTCACTGTGTCCATAGATTAATATTCTCTACCTGTGTTATTAACCTTTACTGTCTGGAACAGTCACCGTGTCCATAGATTAATATTTTACCTGTGTTATTAACCCTACTGTCTGGAACAGTCACCGTGTCCATAGTTATATTCTCTACCTGTGTTTTAACCCTTACTGTTGGAACAGTCACCGTGTCCATAGATTAATATTCTCTACCTGTGTATTACATATTACGTCTGGAACAGTCACCGTCCATAGATTAATATTCTCACCTGTGTTATTACCCTTACTGTCTGGAACAGTCACCGTGTCCATAGATTAATATTCTCTCCTGGGTTATTAACCTATTACTGTCTGGAACAGTCACCGTGTCCATAGATTAATATTCTCTACCTGTGTTATAAATCTAGTCTGGAACAGTCACGTGTCCATAGATAATATTCTCTACCTGTGTTATAACTCTACATGTCTGGAACAGTCACCGTGTCCATAGATTAATATTCTTACCTGTGTTATTAACCCTTACTGTCTGGAACAGTCACCGTGTCCATAGATTAATATTCTCTACCTGTGTTATTAACCCCTTACTCGTGGAACAGTCACCGTGTCCATAGATTAATATTCTCTACCTGTGTTATTAACCCTTACTGTCTGGAACAGTCACCGTGTCCATAGATTAATATCTCTACCGTGTTATTAACCTATTACTGTCTGGAACAGTCACCGTGTCATAGATTAATATTCTCTACCTGTGTTATTAACCTCTTTACTGTCTGGAACAGTCACTGGTCCATAGATTAATATTCTCTACCTGTGTTATTAACCTCTTACTGTCTGGAACGGTCACCGTGTCCATAGATTAATATTCTCTACCCGTGTTATTAACCTCTTACTGTCTGGAACAGTCACCGTGTCCATAGATTAATATTCTCTACCCGTGTTACTAACCTATTACTGCCTGGAACAGTCACCGTGTCCATAGATTAATATTCTCTACCTGTGTTATTAACCTATTACTGTCTGGAACAGTCACCGTGTCCATAGATTAATATTCTCTACCTGTGTTATTAACCTCTTACTGTCTGGAACAATATGTCAGTTCTCCGGCCAACAGACAGCAGCCAGGAATTGTGCAAATCGTGCTAATATTTTGCTTTCTCCGTCTAAACACAGTTAATGGGATTATTTCCTCTGAGCGTGTAAGGCGGATGGATACCAGAGGGTTTAGGTGTGAGCTGCCATACTGCTTGCCATTCTAAAGACAAGTATCTGGTCTGTATAATAACGCTGTACACGTCTGATTGAAGACGGTGTCTCCATATACAATTTCTGTCGATGGGAAAAATTATCATTATCAAATCCTTAACTATCTTATTAAGCAGCCGCCCCTTTAAATATTTTCCGTCTGTTAAATAGTAAGGCTGAGGCCACACTGCAACGCCCAGGAATTGCATGCGATTTTGTGCGTGATTCTTGTGCGTTTTGCCTTTGCGAATGCTTTTTGCACGGAAACACATGCATTAACGCACCAAAAATGGTGAACGCATGCGTTACCAAAACAGGAGCGGCCGTGGAATCGCATTCGCTGGAATTTTTGCGTTCCCGAGATTTCCATTTTAGCGAAAATCGCGTATGCAAAATGGGTGTGAAAAACGCACAAAAATGCGCTAGTGTGGTTTAGACCTAAAGGAGAATTCATCAATGATTAAAGACTTGGATATTTTTTTATTTTGTATCTGACGCGTTAAAGGGGAACTAAACTGTTAAAATGACCTTATAGCAGAGTTGCACTTTAAGAAAAGCCGCATGCTCCCTGAAGCTGACACCTCTGCAGATACTCCTCACTCTACTCGCCTCCTCTAACACACAGTGGGACACAGGCAGGTCCATGTCAGAGATAGGGCGTGTGCCACTGTGTGTGTGTGTGTGTGGGGGGGGGTGATGGGCGAAAGGCTGTCTGTACAGGGCATCTTTATACTGCTATAATGTTAGAGGTAGGAGTTTGGTCCCCTACATCCCTGGAAAATTATGTTTAATCTTTTTTAACATCATTTTAATAATTTAGTGTTTAGTAATTATTTTATCCCATTTCAAGACGGTCCCGGTAATATCACAATGGGGTCGCTTACTGGACGTTTACCCTTTAAAAGGTACCTGGCATGAGTGGGTTAATTGGTGAGAAACACAATGCATTGTGGGAATGACAGCCATCTGTATTTATTAACCTCGTCGTCTCTAGTTATAGTTTTCCAGGTCGGATTCCAGTCCCAAATCCATTCAATGTCATTTCCAGGTCCAGTTCCGTCCTTTGTTGTCAGCGCTCAGTGAAAACAGAACGAATTAGGGGAAATAGAATGAAAGCGTTTAGGAAAGTGGAAAGGTCGTCTCCGGCCTCTGGGCCCCGACATTTAGGGTGACAGATAATTATCGGATAGACGTCTACGTTAATAGAACACGCTTGTACCAAGCTTTGTAAAGATCACTGAATCATAACCGAACCAATAGCTTTTAATCTCTTATTTCACAATCCCTTTAACTGGTGTCAGGTCAAACGGATGGTTATAGACTGTCCTGTCCATTATAACATATCCTGATGGTTTATTCTAACGACTCTGGGCACCCACTGGGTATAGGGACAGACCCAGATAACCGACTTGGCCAAATAACTAAAATCTTCCCAAATAGCCCGACATTGTTCATTACACAACTGACCACTTACTGGATTTACACTATTAGTGCGTTTTCTTACACGCTAATGATCACTATTACTGTTAGTGCATGAGAACCGCTGAGTAGCCCATGTGAATGTGGCTGTGATTCATTTTCGTAGTGAATGCGTTCACTATATTTTTGCGGATCACATGCGTTCCAATTCTGGACTAATGTGCGGATCGCAGCGCTAACGGACAGTAACACATGTGAAACACGGGCTGATATGTCCACGCTTTTTACGTGCATTGGCGTCTGGCATGGTGTAGCCTCGGCCTAGGAAAGTATCGCTAAACAACCGTATTCCATTTATCCTTCCATAGGACACATAAGTACAATGATCACTCTCTCTTCCATTAAAAATCCATTTACCTGTTTCCTATGACATCACATCACTTTCTCCAATAGAATCATTGCCTACGGACACGCCCAGTGCTGCCCTCTCATGTAAACCTTGTTATCTGCAGTGTAAAAGATGAATGGAAAATGACAGGAATCCGTGGATAGGATGTTATAGCAATAGCAGGTTTGGTCGTATTTATCTTGTGACACGGGGATGACATCACTTTGTTCTGACTCTTTCAACTTCCCTTTGAAATTTCTTTCAATCTTTTCCTTTCATGTCATTTTCTACCTTTGTCTTTTTGATGTTTCGCCAAGTCTGACATTTCTATTTAATTCTTCTTCCCTCTTCCTATTCACAGTCTGTCTGAAATAGGAAAATGGATTAAAGGGGACGTTCCTCTTCTGAACAAAATTCAGCACATATTTAATGAACTATAATAGCAACTATTTACCGTTTGGAATTCTAGATTGCACGACAGTGGTGAAACTGCAGGGGCTTTGGCCTCCCGGCAAGTTTGGTGGCTGGGAATCTGACAAACACCCCTCCCCATTGACACCTCGATCAGCTGTTTTTAAACAACATTGTCCAAATAGCACAATCACAAATATACAATAATTTGTATGTCACCTCTCCCTTTGCTATGTCTGCTGGGTGATTTATGAAATTAACCTGTGGGTTCTAGAAGTCGGCTCCCATAATGCACCTTGGATGGGTGACTCCCAGCTAAGTGTACGCAGTACACTTAACATACTCTGTATGGTATTTTCGTGGCCGCTCACATTGACAGGTACTGTGCTGCGAATCACACGCGTTATCGATTGTTAGTGTGAAAAATGGAGCTGGTGTTGCCCTAAAGAAACAAGATTGCTTAAAAGGTTAAAAACCTTTATATCATTAATCAAACACCCCCCATAGTAAAAATGAATGAATTACGTGAGGATTAAGAAAACGGTCCGTTGGTTTCTCTCGGTTTTACTTGAATTTGTTGTTTTAATGAGAATGGAGGATTGTGGGATTTTAGAGGACAAGACAATGAGATCTAATTTGATCTATTACCTCGGCTGTTTCGGAGCTGTCGGATGGAACGTTACCTTAGTCCAGACAGAGACAGAGGAGACGCCATTAATCAAATGAGGTTCACTAAACCTGGAGTATCAGGGCTAATTTCCATACCCAGATCTTACAGGGATATTGATGGAAACCCAGACACATCTTCATATCCCTCCTATTGTATTAGTATATTTATATTTTTACGGAGATTGAATCGAGTTGTTAGGAGTTACCAACAACTGCTGGGGGTATAAAATATTACATATAGGAAAGGTTTATATGTGTGTGTGTAATTTCTTACTATTACCATCTAAATGACTATAAATATATCTATATAAAGTATAGTACCGACTTACATAAGGTACATGACAAAATATATATAGTTATTTAAGGACATCCATCCATCTAGTCCAACCTTTATACCCTACCCATAATGTCTGTATAACAGTTACATAGTAACATAGTATTGGAGGTTGTATAAAGAACATATGCCCATCTAGTCAACCTTTATACCTACCCATAATGTCTGTATAACAGTTACATAGTAACATAGTATGGAGGTTTATAAAGACATACCCATCTAGTCCAACCTTTTATCCCTACCCATAATGTCTGTATAACAGTTACATAGTAACATAGTATTGGAGGTTTGTATAAAGACATACGTCCATCTAGTCCACCTTTATACCCTACCATAATGTCTGTATAACAGTTACATAGTAACATAGTATTGGAGGTTGTATAAAGACATACGTCCATCTAGTCCAACCACTTTATACCCCTACCCATAATGTCTGTATAACTTTACATAGTAACATAGTATTGGAGGTTGTATAAAGACATACGTCCATCTAGTCCAACCTTTATACCCTACCCATAATGTTCGTATAACGTTACATAGTAACATAGTATTGGAGGTTGTATAAAGACATACGTCCTAGTCCAACCTTTATACCCTACCCATAATGTCTGTATAACAGTTACATAGTAACATAGTATTGGGTTGTATAAGACATACATCCATCTAGTCCAACCTTTATACCCTACCATAATGTCTGTATAACAGTTTACATAGTAACATAGTATTGGAGGTTGTATAAAACATACGTCCATCTAGTCACCTTTATACCCTACCCTAATGTCTGTATAACTTACATAGTAACTAGTATTGGAGGTTGTTAAAGACATACTCCATCTAGTCCAACTTTATACCCTACCCATAATGTCTGTATAACAGTTACATAGTAACATAGTAATTGAGGTTGTATAAAGACATACGTCCACCTAGTCCAACCTTTATACCCTCCCCATAATGTCTGTATAACAGAAACATAGTAACATAGTATTGGAGGTTGTATAAAGACATACGTCCATCTAGTCCAACCTTTATACCCTACCCATAATGTCTGTCTAACAGTTACCATAGTAACATAGTATTGGAGGTTGTATAAAGACATACGTCCATCTAGTCCAACCTTTATACCCACTACCCATAATGTCTGTATAACTTTACATAGTAACATAGTATTGGAGGTTGTATAAGACATACGTCCCATCTAGTCCAACCTTTATACCCTACCCATAATGTCGTATAACGGTTACATAGTAACATAGTATTGGAGGTTGTATAAAGACATACGTCCTCCTAGTCCAACCTTTATACCCTACCCATAATGTCTGTATAACAGTTACATAGTAACATAGTATTGGGTTGTATAAAGACTACTCCATCTAGTCCAACCTTTATACCCTACCATAATGTCTGTATAACATGTTACATAGTAACATAGTATTGGAGGTGTATAAAACATACGTCCATCTAGTCCACCTTTATACCCTACCCATAATGTCTGTATAACTTTACATAGTAACAGTAATTGGAGGTTGTTAAAGACATACATCCATCAGTCCAACTTTTACCCTAACCCATAATGTCTGTATAACAGTTACATAGTAACATAGTATTGGAGGTTGTATAAAGACATACGTCCATCTAGTCCAACCTTTATACCCTACCAATAATGTCGTATAACAGTTACATAGTAACATAGTATTGGAGTTGTATAAAGACATACGCATCTAGTCCAACCTTTATACCCTACCCATAATGTCTGTTAAACAGTTACATAGTAACATAGTATTGGAAGTTGTATAAAGACATACGTCCATCTAGTCCACCTTTATACCCTACCCATAATGTCTGTATAAACAGTTACATAGTAACATAGATTGAGTTGTATAAAGACTACCCATCTAGTCCACCTTTATACCCTAACCCATAATGTCTGTATAACAGTTACATAGTAACATAGTATTGGAGGTTGTATAAAGACATACGTCCATCTCGTCCAACCTTTATACCCTACCCATAATGTCTGTATAACAGTTACATAGTAACATAGTATGGAGGTATATAAGACATACGTCCATCTAGTCCAACCTTTATACCCTACCCATAATGCCTGTATAACAGTACAATAACATAGTATTGGAGGTTGTTACAAGACATACGTCCATCTAGTCCACCTTTATACCCTACCCATAATGTCTGTATAACATTACAAGTAACATAGTATTGGAGGTTGTATAAAGACATCGTCCATCTAGTCCACCTTTATACCCTACCCAAATGTCTGTATAACGTTACAGTAACATAGTATTGGAGGTTGTATAAAGACATACGTCCATCTAGTCCAACCTTTATACCCTACCCATAATGTCTGTATAACAGTTACACAGTAACATAGTATTGGAGGTTGATAAAGACATACGTCCATCTAGTCCACCTTTATACCCTACCCATAATGTCTGTATAACAGTTACAAGTAACATAGTATTGGAGGTTGTATAAGAACATACGTCCATCTAGTCCAACCTTTATACCCTACCCATAATGTCTGTATAACATTTTCATATAACATAGTTGGAGGTTGTATAAGACATACGTCATCTAGTCCAACCTTTATACCCTACCCATAAGTCTGTATAACAGTACAGTAACATAGTATTGGAGTTTGTATAAAGACATACGTCCATCAGTCCAACCTTTATAACCTAACCCATAATGTCTGTATAACAGTTACAAGTAACATAGTATTGGAGGTTGTATAAAGGACATACGTCCATCAGTTCCAACCTTTATACCCTACCCATAATGTCTGTATAACAGTTACATATTAACATAGTATTGGAGGTTGTATAAAGACATACGTCCATCTCGTCCAACCTTATACCCTACCCATAATGTCTGTATAACAGTTACATAGTAACATAGTATTGGAGGTTGTATAAAGACATACGTCCATCTAGTCCACCCTTTATACCCTACCCATAAGTTCTGTATAACAGTTACTAGTAACAAGTATTGGATTTGTATAAGACATACTTCCATCTAGTCCAACCTTTATACCACCTACCCATAATGTCTGTTAACAGTTACATAGTAACATAGTATTGGAGTTGTATAAAGACATACGTCCATCTAGTCCAACTTTATACCCTACCCATAATGTCTGTATAACCAGTTACATAGTAACATAGTTGGAGGTTGTATAAAGACATACTCCATCTTCCACCCTTTATACCCTACCCATAATGTCTGTATACAGTTACATAGTAACATAGTATTGGAGGTTGTATAAGACATACGTCCATCTAGTCCAACCTTTATACCCTACCCATATGTCTGTATACAGTTACATAGTAACATAGTATTGGAGGTATAAAACATACGTCCATCTAGTCCAACCTTTATAACCCTACCCATAATGCTTGTATAACAGTTACATAATAACATAGTATTGGAGGTTGTAAAAGACATACTCCATCATTCCAACTTTATACCCTACCCATAATGTCTGTATAACAGTTACACAGTAACATAGTATTGGAGGTTGTATAAAGACATACGCCATCTCGTCCAACCTTTATACCCTACCCATAATGTCTGTAAACAGTTACATGTACATAATTGGAGGTTGTATAAAGACATGTCCATCTAGTCCAACCTTTATCCCTACCCATAATGTCTGTATAACAGTTACAATAGTAACATAGTATTGGAGTTGTATAAAGACATACGTCCATCTAGTCCAACCTTTATACCCTACCCATAATGTCTGTATAACAGTTACACAAGTAACATAGTATTGGAGGTTGTATAAAGACATACGTCCATCTAGTCCAACCTTTATACCCTACCCATAATGTCTGTATAACCAGTTACATTTAACTAGTTGGAGTTTGTATAAAGACATATCGTCCTCTAGTCCAACCTTTATACCCTACCCATAATGTCTGTATAACAGTTACATAGTAACATAGTATTGAGATTGTATAAAGACATACGTCCATCGTCCAACCTTTATACCCTACCCATAATGTCTGTATAACAGTTACATGTAACATAGTATTGGAGGTTGTATAAAGACATACGTCCATCTAGTTCAACCTTTATACCCTACCCATAATGTCTGTATAACAGTTCCATAGTAACATAGTATTGGAGGTTGTATAAAGACATACGTCCATCTAGTCCAACCTTTATACCCACCCATAATGTCTGTAAACAGTTACATTTAACATAGTATTGGAGGTTGTATAAAGACATACTGTCCATCTAGTCAGCCTTTATACCACTACCCATAATGTCTGTATATAACAGTTACCATGTAAACATAGTATTGGAGTTGTATAAGACATACGTCCATCAGTCCCCTTTATACCCTACCCATAATGTCTGTATAACAGTTACTAGTCATAGTATTGGAGTTGTATAAAGACATACGTCCATCTAGTCCAACCTTTATCCCTACCCATAATGTCTGTATAACAGTGTACATAGTAACATAGATTGGAGGTTGTATAAAGACATACGTCCATCTAGTCCAACCTTTATACCCTCCCATAATGTCTGTATAACAGTTACATAGTAACATAGTATTGGAGGTGTATAAAGACTACGTCCCTGTCCAACCTTTATACCCTACCCATAATGTCTGTATAACAGTTACATAGTAACATAGTATTGGAGGTAATAAAGACATACGCCATCTAGTCCAACCTTTATACCCTACCCATAATGCCTGTATAACAGTTACATAGTAACATAGTATTGGAGGTTGTATCAAAGACATACGTCCATCTAGTCCAACCTTTATACCCTACCCATAATGTCTGTATACAGTTACACGTAACATAGTATTGGAGGTTGTATAAAGACATATGTCCATCTAGTCCAACCTATAACCTACCCATAATGTCTGTATAACAGTTACATGTAACATAGTATTGGAGGTTGTATAAAGACATACGTCCATCGGTCCAACCTTTATACCCTACCACCTAATGTCTGTATACAGTTACATCAGTAACTAGTATTGGAGTTGTATAAAGACATACGTCCATCTAGTCCAACCTTTATACCTACCCATAATGTCTGTATAACAGTTACAAGTAACATAGTATTGGAGTTGTAAAGAGACATACGTCATCTAGTCCAACCTTTATACCCTACCCATAATGTCTGTATAACAGTTACATTGTAACATAGTATTGGAGGTTGATAAAGACATACGTCCATCTAGTCCAACCTTTATACCCTACCATAATGTCTGTATAACAGTTACACAGTAACATAGTATTGGAGTGTATAAAGACATACGTCCATCTAGTCCAACCTTTATACCCTACCCATAATGTCTGTATAACAGTTACACAGTAACATAGTATTGGAGGTTGTATAAAGACATACGTCCATCTAGTCCAACCTTATACCCTACCCATAATGTCTGTATAACAGTTACATTGTAACATAGCATTGGAGGTTGTATAAAGACATACGTCCATCTAGTTCCAACCTTTATACCCTACCCATAATGTCTGTATAACAGTTACATAGTAACATAGTTATTGAGATGTATAAAGACATACGTCCATCATCCAACCTTTATACCCTACCCATAATGTCTGTATAAACAGTTACATAGTAACATAGTATTGGAGGTTGTAATAAAGACATACGTCCATCTAGTCCACCTTTTACACCTACCTACATAATGTCTGTATAACAGTTACATATAACATAGATTGGAGGTTGTAAAGACATACGTCCATCTAGTCCAACCTTACCCTACCCTAATGTCTGTATAACAGTTACACAGTAACATAGTATTGGAGGTTGTATAAGACATACGTCCATCTAGTCCAACCTTTATACCCTACCCATAATGTCTGTAAACAGTTACATGTAACATAGTATTGGAGGTTGTATAAGGACATACGTCCATCTAGTCCAAACCTTTATACCCTACCCAATGTCTGTATACAGTTACATAGTAACATAGTATTGGAGGTTGTATAAAGACATACGTCCATCTAGTCCAACCTTTATACCCACCCATAATGTCTGTATAACAGTTACAAGTACATAGATTGGAGGTTGTATAAAGACACACGTCCATCTAGTCCAACCTTTATACCCTACCATAATTGTCTGTATAACAGTTACATAGTAACATAGTATTGGAGGTTGTATAAAGACATACGTCCATCTAGTCCAACCTTTATACCTACCCATAATGTCTGTATAACTTTTACACAGTAACATAGTATTGGAGGTTGTATAAAGACATACGTCCATCTAGTCCAACCTTTATACCCTACCCATATGTCTGTATAACAGTTACAAGCAACATAGTATTGGAGGTTGTTAAAGACATACGTCCATCTAGTCCAACTTTAACCCACCCATAATGTCGTATAACAACATACATGTAACATAGTATTGAGGTTGTATAAAGACATACGTCCATCTAGTCCAACCTTTATACCCTACCCATAATGTCTGTAACAGTTCAAGTAACATAGTATTGGAGGTTGTATAAAGACATACGTCCATCTAGTCCAACCTTTATACCCTACCCATATGTCTGTATACAGTTACATAGTAACATGTATTGAGGTTGTATAAAGACATACTTCCATCTAGTCAACCTTTATACCCTACCCATAATGTCTGTATAACATACATAGTAACATAGTTTTATTGGAGGTTTGTATAAAGACATACGTCCATCTAGTCCAACCTTTATACCCTACCCATAATGTCTGTATAACATTTACATAGTAACATAGTATTGGAGGTTGTATAAGACATACGTCCATCTAGTCCACCTTTATACCCTACCCATAATGTCTTTATAACAGTTACATGTAACATAGTATTGGAAGTTGTATAAAGACATACGTCCATCTAGTCCAACCTTTATACCCTACCCTAGTCTGTCTACATTTACATAGTAACATAGTATTGAGGTTGTATAAAGCATACGTCCATCTAGTCCACCCTTTATCCCTACCCATGTCTGTATAACGTACATAGTAACATAGTATTGGAGGTTGATAAAGACATACGCCCATCTAGTCCAACCTTTATACCCTACCATAATGTCTGTATAACAAGTTACTATATACATAGTATTGGAGGTTGTATAAAGACATACGTCCATCTAGTCCAACCTTTATACCCTCCCCATAATGTCTGTATAACAGTTACATAGTAACATAGTTTGGAGGTTATAAAACATACGTCCATCTAGTCCAACCTTTATACCCTACCCATAATGCCTGTATACAGTTACATAGTAACATAGTATTGGAGGTTGTAAAAACAGCTACGTCCATCTAGTCCAACCTTTATACCCTACCCATAATGTCTGTATAACAGTTACAAGTAACATAGTATTGGAGGTTGTATAAAGACATATGTCCATCTAGTCCAACCTTTATACCCTACCCATAATGTCTGTATAACAGTTACATTAGTAACATAGCATTGGAGTTGTATAAGACATACGTCCATCTGTCCAACCTTTATACCCTACCCATAATGTCTGTATAACAGTTACACGTAACATAGTATTGGAGGTTGTATAAAGACATACGTCCATCTAGTCCAACCTTTATACCCTACCCATAATGTCTGTATAACAGTTACACAGTAACATAGTATTGGAGGTGGTATAAAGACATACGTCCATCTAGTCCAACCTTTATACCCTACCCATAATGTCTGTATAACAGTTACATTGTAACATAATTGGAGGTTGTATAAGACATACGTCCATCTAGTCCAACCTTTATACCCTACCCATAATGTCTGTATAACATTTACAAGTAACATAGTATTGGAGGTTGTATAAAGACATACGTCCATCTAGTCCAACCTTTATACCTCTACCCATAATGTCTGTATAACAGTTACACAGTAACATATTAATTGGAGTTGTATAAAGACATACGTCCATCTAGTCCAACCTTATACCCTACCCATAATGTCTGTATAACAGTTACATTAACATAGTATTGGGGTGTGTATAAAGACATACGTCCATCTAGTCCAACCTTTATACCCTACCCTAATGTCTGTATAACATTACATAGTACATAGTATTGGAGTGGTATAAAGCCATACGTCCATCTAGTCCAACCTTTATACCCTACCCATAATGTCTGTATAACAGTTACATAGTAACATAGTATTGGAGGTTGTATAAGACATACGTCCATCTAGTCCAACCTTTATACACCCTACCCATAACGCTTGTATAACAGTACATAAATACATAGTATTTGGAGGTTGTACAAAGACATACGTCCATCTAGTCCAACCTTTATACCCTACCCATAATGTCTGTATAACATTTACAGTAAACATATTATTGGAGTTTGTACTAAAGACATAGTCCATCAGTCCAACCTTATACCCTACCCATAATGTCTGTATAACAGTTACATGTAACATAGATTGGAGGTTGTATAAAGAACATACGTCCATCTAGTCCAACCTTTATACCCTACCCATATGTCTGTATAACAGTTACAAGTAACATAGTATTGGAGGTTGTATAAAGACATACGTCCATCTAGTCCCACCTTTATACCCTACCCATAATGTCTGTTAACAGTTACAGTAACATAGTATTGGAGGTTGTATAAAGACACACGTCCATCTAGTCCACCAACCTTTATACCCTACCCATAATGTCTGTATAACAGTTACATTGTAACAAGTAGCATTGGAGGTTGTATAAGACATACGTCCATCTAGTCCAACCTTTATACCCTACCCTAATGTCTGTATAACGTTACACATTAACTAGTATTGGAGGTTGTATAAGACTACACTCCATCTAGTCCAACCTTTATACCCTACCCATAATGTCTGTATAACAGTTACACAGTAACATAGTATTGGAGGTTGTTAAAGAACTACGTCCATTAGTCCAACCTTTTATCCCTACCCATAATGTCTGTAAACAGTTACTTAGTAACATAGTATGGAGGTTGTATAAAGACATACGTCCATCTAGTCCAACCTTTATACCCTACCCATATGTCTGTATAACAGTTACATAGTAACATAGTATTGAGATTGTATAAAGACATACGTCCATCGTCAACCTTTATACCCTACCCATAATGTCTGTATAACAGTTACATAGTAACATGTATTGGAGGTTGTATAAAGACATACGTCCATCTAGTCCAACCTTTATACCCTACCCATAATTCTGTATAACAGTAACATAGTACATAGTATTGGAGGTTGTATAAAGACATACGTCCATCTAGTCAACCTTTATACCCTACCCATAATGTCTGTATAACAGTTACATAGTAACATAGTATTGGAGGTTGTATAAAGACATATGTCCATCTAGTCCAACCTTTATACCCTACCGATAATGCCTGTCCAACAGTTACACAGTAACAGTATTGGAGGTTGTATAAAGACATATGTCCATCTAGTCCACTTTATACCCTCCCCATAATGTCTGTATAACAGTTACATAGTAACATAGTATTGGAGGTTGTATAAAGACATACGTCCATCTAGTCCACCTTTATACCCTACCCATAATGTCTGTAAACAGTAACATAGTAACATAGTATTGGAGGTTGTATAAAGACATACTCCATCTAGTCCAACCTTTATACCCTACCCATAATGTCTGTATAACAGTAACATAGTAACTGTATGGAGGTTGTATAAAGACATACGTCCATCTAGTCCAACCTTTACCCCTACCCTAATGTCTGTTAAACAGTTACACAGTACATAGTATTGGAGGTTGTATAAGACATATGTCCATCTAGTCCAACCTTTATCACCCTACCCATAATGTCTGTATAACGTTACATAGTAACATAGTATTGGAGGTTGTATAAACGACATACGTCCATCTAGTCCACCTTTATACCCTACCCATAATGTCTGTCTAACAGTTACAGTAACATAGTATTGAGGTTGTATAAAGACATACTCATCTAGTCCAACCTTTATACCCTACCCTAATGTCTGTAAACAGTAACATATAACATAGTATGGAGGTTTGTATAAAGACATACGTCCATCTAGTCCAACCTTTATACCCTACCATAATGTCTGTTAACAGTTTACACAGTACATAGTATTGAGTTGTATAAGACATACGTCCTCTAGTCCAACCTTTATACCCTAACCCATAATGTCTGTATAACAGTTACATAGTACGTATTGGAGTTGTATAAAGACATACGTCCATCTAGTCCAACCTTTATCCCCTACCCATAATGTCTGTATAACAGTTACAGTAGAACATGTATTGGAGGTTGTATAAAGACATACGTACATTTTTTTTTG
>JAACNH010000479.1:20221-36310 GCA_019447015.1 Hymenochirus boettgeri | reverse complement strand
CAATAATATATATGTGTGTGTGTGAGAATCTGTTTATTGTATGAACATGTGTGTGAATGTGTATGTATATTTGCTTGTACATGAGTTTGTGGAATGATATATAGGTGTGTTGGATCCCGTGTGTGTGTATACTGTAAGTGCAAGCGCTTGGCCATGGGTGTGCTAGTGCATGCTGGGAAATCTGTGAATTACAAGATAAGTGGATTTAGGTCCATACTACCCATGTGTTAGGATAAAGACCCACATTTACAAATACTTCACACACACACACACACACACACACACACACACACACACACACACACACACACACACACACACACACACACAGGGGTGTAATTACCAGGGAGCAACCATAGGGGGCCCCATCTTCTTATTTTCCCTATGACAGATATATGTGGGTATAAAGACTACGTCCATCTAGTCCAACCTTTATTGACCCTACCCATACCCTTACCCAAATGTCGTATAACAGTTCATAGTAACACGGATAGTATTGGAAGGTTATCTAACAGGCATGCATCTAGAACCAACCTTTAACCCTAACCCCATTTTCTGTACTAAAGTTAACCTCGAGTTAACATAGTAGGCGGAGGTGAACAAGGACATACGCTCCCTCTCGTCCCCACCTTTCTATAGAACCCCTACCCTATCTGTACTCCAGTTGTACATAGTTAACCATAGTATTGGAGGGTTGATATCAGAGACATACGTCCCATGCTAGTCACAACCTTTATACCCTACCCAGAATGTCGTGTATAACAGTTCATAGTAACGATAGTATTGAAGTTTGTATACAAGACATATCGGTCCATCTAGTCCCAAAACCGTTATCCCCCTACCTATAATGTCTGGTATAAGGCAGTATTACATAGTAACATAGTATTGGAGGTTCTATAAAAGACCTCGTTCCCTCTAGTCCTCCAACCATTTATACCCTACCCATATGTCTGTATACAGGTTACATATACATCAGTATTGGGGCGTGTGTAAAAGACATACAAGTCCACTAGCTAGGCACAAAACTTTATAACCGCTACCCACATCTGTCTGTTATAACAGTTACATGTACATAGTCATGGAGTGTTGTATAAAGACATTACGCCTCTGTCCAACCCTCTATACACCTCCCTATAAATGTCTGTTAACAGTTACTAGTCGTACCATACGTATTGAGGATGTAAAATACAAACATCGCTATCTGCCAACCTTATACCTACCCATAATGTCTGTTTTATAACAGTTACCTCAGTACATAGTATTGGCAGGTTGTATAACAGTACTCACGTCCTCTATCCGAACCTTTATACACCTTAACCTAATGTCTGTAAACGTTACATATAGTAACATAGTTATGGACGAGGTTTGTATAAGACGATACGTCAACTAGTCCAACCTTTATTATACCTACCCATAATGTCTGTATAATATCAGTTACATAGTAGTAACATAGTCTTGGAGGTTGATACAAAGACTATGCCATCTAGCCACCTTTATAACACTCACCACATAATGATGTATAACGTAAATAGTAACATAAGTATTGGAAGGGTTATACAGACATCCTCCATCTAGTCCAACCATTTATACCCATACCCATAATGTCTGTGATAACAGTTACAAGTAACAGGGGAAGGGTATAGAAGATGGAGTGATTAGGACACCGATAGACCCAAAGGGTCAATCGTCAGGGACGAGGATTGAGGGTAAGCACGGAAGGCCTTACGTACCCTACCCACTAATGTCTGATAAACCAAGGTTTTGTTACCATAGGTAAACGCATAGTAATTGGAGGTTTATAAGACACTACTTTTTCCCATCATAGTCCGCACCATTTATACCCTACCTAAGATTCTGTATAACATGTTCCATAGTGACAATTGTAATGGAGGTTTATTAAAGACATAGTCCATCTAGTCCACACTTTATAGCCCTAGCCCATACATAGTCATTGTATAACATTACAATTAACATAGTATGGAGGTTCGTAGTAAAGGACAACAATCCTTAGTCCAACCTTTATACCGCTCATGAATGTCGTATAAACTGTTATTCTGTAAACATGAGTATTGGCGGTTGTTAAAGAACATAACGTATCTAGCCAACCTTTATACCCTACAGCTGGCTATACAGTATTCGGGTTTTGAATAGAGCAGACGGGTTAGTAGATAGACAGCGGACCACCTAGCAGAATACAGACCATTGGCGCAGGTTTGATATAGCACACCGGAACATAGAAGGGGTATAGCTCCTCTAGTCGGCAACCGGTTACTCCCCTACCCATAAGCGGGTCGTGAGAACAGGGATTACAGTAGGAACAAGGGTAGGTGGAGGTTGATATAAAACATTACGGTCCCGTAGTCCACCAATTATACCATACCCAATGTCTGTAAACAGTTTACATAGGGTAACATAGTATTGGAGGTTGTAAGAAAGACATAACGTCCCTAAAGGTCACAACCTTCATACCCTACCCATAATGTACTGTAGACAGTTAACATATTAAAACATAGTAGTCTGGCGTGTTGTATAAAGATCAATACGTCCATCCTATCCACCTTTATACCCTACGGGAGCATATGTTCTGTACACAGTTACATAGTTAACATAGTATTGAAAAAGGTGAATTATAAGAGTCATACGTCCCTCTAGTCGCAGGAAACCTTTATACGCCTACCCTTTATTCATGTAATAACATTATAAATAAACATAGTATTGGAGCGTTGTATAAAGACTTTCGCATCAGTCCAATTCCCTATGTCTAGAACAGTTACATAAACATATAGTATGGATGCTAATAACCATACTACACCTTATACTACCTTGTCTGTAATAACAGTTACATTTAACATAAAGTATTGGAGGTTGTATAAGACATACGTCCATTCTAATCCAAACCTGTTATACCCTACCCATAATGTCTGTTAACAGTTCTAGTTAACAAGTATGGAGAGGTGTGGTAGTAAAAGACATAGGTCCCATCTGCCCACCTTTATACCCTAACCCATAATTTCTTATAAACATTTACTAGTAACATAGTATTGGAGGTTTATAAAGACTACTCATCTAACTCCACACCTTTATACCCTACCCATAATGTCTGTATAACAGTTACAATAGTAACTAGTATTGAGGTTGTATAAAAGAGATACGTCCTCTAGTCCAACCTTTATACCCTAACCATAATGTCTGTATAACAGTTTACCTCAGTAACGTAATTGGAGTTTACATAAAGACATAGGTTCCATCTAAAGTCCAACCTTATCACATACCCTAGACGCCATAGATTCTGTTAGACAAGTACTAGTACATAGTTGGAGGTTGTATAAAGACTATTCCATCTAGTCCAACCTTTATCCCTACCCCTAATGTCTGTAAACAGTTACATAGTACATTAGTATTGAAGGTTGTATAAAGACATACGTCCATCTAGTTCCAACTTTATACACTACCCACCATAATGTTCTGTATAACAGTTACACTAGTAACATAAGTATTGGAGGTTGTATAAGACATACGACCATCTATCGGCTCAACCTTTATACCCTACCCAAATGTCTGGTAAACATTTACATAGTAACATAGTATTGGAGGTTGTATAGACTACGTCCATCTAGTCCACCCTTATACCCTAACCCTAGTGTCTGTATAACGTTACTTCAGTAACATAGTATTGGAGGTTTTATAAGACATCGTCCATCTAGTTCCAACCTTATTACCCTCCCTATATGGTCTGTATAACAGTTCTCATAGTAACATAGTTATGGGGAGGTTGTATAAAAAATACGTCCATCTAGTCCAACCTTTATACCCTACCCATAATGTCTTTAAAACAGTTTCCTAGTAACATAACTTAGTGGGATTTTTGTAAAGGACATACGTCCATCTAGTCCAAACCTTTATACCCTACCCATAATGTCTGTTAAAGCATTCACATATTAACATAGTATTGGAGGTTGTATAAGGACATACATCTCTAGTCCAGACTTTTATCCCTACACCATAATGTCCTGTATAACATTACATAGTAACATAGTATTGGAGTTGTATAAGACATACTCCATCTAGTCCACCTTTATACCCTACCCATAATGTCTGTATAACAGTTTACATAGTAACATAGTATTGAGGTTTGTATAAAGACATACTCCATCTATTCCAACCTTTATACCCTACCCATATTGTCTTGTAATACAGTTTACATATATACCATAGTATTTGATGGTTGTATAAAGACATACATCCATCTAGTCCAACCTTTAACCTACCCATAATGTCTGTATAACAGTTACCGTGTAACAAGTATTGGGGAAGTTTGTATAGACCATACATGTCCATCTAGTTCCCCACCGTTCAACCCCCCCATTGTCTGTATAACGTTTACATAGTAACTAGTATTGGAGGTTGTATAGACATACGTCCATCTAGTCCACAACCTTTATACCCTGACCCATAATGTCTGTATAACAGTTACATAGTAACAGAGTATTGGAGGTTGTAAAGACATACGTCCAGTCTAAATTCCAACCTATACCCTACCCATAATGTCTGTCTATAACAGTTACTAGTAACATAGTATTGGGGTTGTATAAGACGATACATCCATCATAGCTACAGAACCTTTATACCACTAACCCCTACTGTCTTTTAAACAGTTTACATAGTAACAATAGTACTTGGAGGTGTTTAAAGAACATAAGCATCCATCTAGGTCCCACCTTTATTACCCTACCATAATGTCTGTCATAACATTTCCATAGTAACGTATTTGGAGGGTTGTATAAAGACCTATGTCCATCTAGTCCAACTTATACCCTACCCAAATGTCTTGTATACAGTTACATAGTAACATAGTATTGGAGGTTTGTATAAAGACAACTCCATCTAGTCCACCTTTAATACCCTACCCATAAATGTCTGTCACAGTACATAAGTAACATAGTAATTGGAACTGTGTAATAAGACCATACGTCATGCTAGTCCCACCTTTATACCCTACCCATAATTTCTGTAGAACAGTTACAATGTAACATATATTGGAGGTGTATAGAACATACGTCATCTATCCAACTTTATATCCTACCCAAATGTCTGTTATAACAGTTACCATAGTAAATAAGTATGTGGAGGGTGAATCAGAAGTACTCTCTAGTCCAACCTTTATACCCTACCCATAATGTCTTTATAACATTTACATGTAACAATAGATTGGAGTTGTATAAAGAACATACGTCCATCTAGTCCAGACCTTTATACCCTACCCCATAATGTCTGAATAACAGTTACTAGTAACATAGTATTGGAGGTTGTATACGAGACATAGTCCATCTAGTCCACCTTTATACCACTACCCATAATGTCTGTATAACAGTTACCATGTAACATATTATGGAGTGTATAAAGACCATACGTATCCATCTAGTAGTCCAACCTGTATACCCTAACCCCTAATGTCTTTATAACGATTTCTAGTACAATAGATATTGGAGGTTGTATAAAGACATACGTCCATCTATCCACCTTTTCCCCCTAACCCATAATGTCTGTATACCAGTTAACATAGTAACATAGTATTGGAGGTTGTAATAAAGACATACGTCCATCTAGTCCAACCTTTTATACCCTACCCATAATGTCCTGTATAAACAGTTACAAGTAACAGTAGTATTGGAGGTTGTTAAAGACTACGTACCATCTAGTCCAACCTTTATACCCTACCCATATATGTCTGTATACAGTTACATAGTACTAGTTTTGGGGTTGTATAAGACATACGATCCTCTAGTCCAACTTTATACCCTACCCATAATGTCCTGTATAACAGTTACATAGTAACTAGTATTGGAGGTTGTTTTAAAGACATGACGTCCATCTAGTCCAACCTTTATACCCTACCCATAATGGTTGTAAACCGTTTACAATATTAACATAGTATTGGAGGATTGTATAAAGACATAATCATCCATACTATTCACACCTTTATATACCCTACCCATAAGTCTGTAATAACATTTACATAGTACCGTATTTGAGGTTGTATAAAACATACATCCATCTAGTCCAAACCTTTATACCCTACCCATAATGTCTGTAGAACAATGTTACATAGTAACCATAGTATTAGGTTGTATAAAGACATACCCATCTAGTCCAACCTTTAACCCTCAGGGAGCAGACACGCATAGTGTCGGGGGTGGTGGGGTCTGGGGTGAAACAGTTACATAGTAACTAGTATTGGAGGTTGTATAAAGACATACATCCATCTAGTCCAACCTTTATACCCTACCCATATGTCTGTATAAACAGTTACATAGTACATAGTATTGGAGGTGTATAAAAAGACATACGTCCTCCTAGTCCAACCTTTATACCCTACCCATAATGTCTGTATAACAGTAAAACATAGTAACATGTATGGAGTTTGTATAAAGAAATACGTCCATCTGTCGCAACCTTTATACCCTACCCATAAGTCTGTATAACAGTTACATATATAACATAGTATTGGAGTTGTATAAACTACGTCCACTAGTCCACCTTTACCCTAACCATAATGTCTGTATAACAGTTACATTAGTAACATAGTATTGGTGGTTGTATAAACATACATCCATCTAGTCTAGCCTTTTATATACCCTACCCATATGTCTGTCAACAGTTTACATAGTAACAATGTATTGGAGGTTGTATAAAAAGACATACATCCTCTAGTCCAACCTTTATACCACCCCTACCCTAAGTTCTGATAACGTTCCCTATAGTAACATAGTATATGGAGATTGTATAAGAACATATTCCATCTAGTCCAACCTTTATACCCTCCCAAATGTCTGTATAACAGTTACATCTGTAACATGTATTGGAGGTTGTATAAAGACATATCGTCCTTCTAGTCCAACCTTTATACCCTACCCCATATATTCGTCTAACAGTTCAGAGTAACATAGTAATTGGAGGTTGTATAAAGAATAATCTTCCATCTAGTCCAACCTTATAGACCCCTACCCATAGGTCTGTAAATACGAATACATGCATAGTAACATAGTATTGGAGGTGTAAAACACATCGCCCACTAGTCCAACCTTTTAACCCTACCCTAATTGTCGTAGTAACATTTAACATAGATACATAGTATTGGAGGGTGTGATAAAGACATACGTCACATCTAGTCCAACCTTTATCCTACCCATACTGTCTGTATAACAGTTACATAAGTAACATAGTATTGAGGTTGTGATAAAAGACATAACGTCCATCTAGTCCAACACCTTTATCCCCTATAACCCGATAATGTCTGTAAACAGTTAATAATAACATGAGTATTGGAGGGTAATAAAGACAACGTCCATCCTAGTCCAGCCTTTATACCCTACCATAAGCCTGTAATACATGTTAATAGTAAAACATTAATGGAGGATTGTTTATAAGACATAATTCCATCTATCCAACCTGTTAGTACCCTACCCATATCTGTTGTATAACAGTTACATAGTAACAAGTTAGATTGGAGGTTTCTAAAAGACATACGTCCATTCTAGTCCAACCTTTATCCCCTACCACATATGTCTGTATAACAGTTACATAGTAACATAGTATTGGAGGTTGTAATACAGACATACTGTCCATCTATGTCCAACCTTTATACCTACTCTCATAATGTCTGTATAACAGTATACAAAGTAACATAGTATTGGAAGATTGTATAATGAGAAAGACATACGGTCCATCCGTAGCATCCAACCTGTATTATACCCTACTCCATAATGTCGTATACAAGGTTAATAGTAACATAGTATTGGGAGATTGTATAAATGACATACGTCCACCATCCAACCTTTATACCTACCCATAAGTATGTATACACAAATTAAACCACAGTACAGTAAAATAGTAGTAGGAGGTTGGATAAAAGACTTACGTCCATTCTACGTCCAACCTTTATGACCCTACCCTAATGTAGGTCTGAACAGTTACATAGTAACATAGTAGTGGAGGTTGTATAAGGACAGTACGTCCAATCTAGTCACGCAACCTTTATACCTAAAAACCCATAATGTTTGTATAAACAGTTCATCAGCTAACATAGTATGGGAGGTTGTATAAATACACTCGTACCGTCTAGTCCAACCTTTATTACCCTACCATAATCATGTTTTAACAGTTACCATAGTAACATATTTGGGTGAATCCCTGTATATGCTCTATGTCCTAAAAAAGTGCGATTAGACGATGCGATGAGTGAGAAATGTGTTAGCTAAGTGTGTTTCCCGTATGCACTTGGCTTTCCTTGGTGGAGTAATTAGTATCCACACACACTAAATTGGAAAGTTAGCAGAATCATTATGTGCAGTAATATGTTTTCGATCATTGAGAACAATAAGTGTAGCACTAACGTTTCTAAAATGACGACGCCAACGTGCCTGGCTACAGGTTATAATCATTAGTAAACGTCTACTACAGTATTAAATTCAGCCCTGCACGTTGATCAACCACTCCTATAGTCCGTGTACCATAGTTGGACCATACCCATGGACCTCCACCTACCGTCCCTCTACAACGAACTCACCCACTGAGGGACTTTGTTTATGGGAACATTAAATGGACAATTGGGCTTGTGTTGGGTGAGTTTGGAAGTGTTCTAGACCCTAAAGCCTGCCTGCTAATGTAGCCGCTGAAGTGCCATATAATGCAAAATAGCCAATGATAGTGAGTTGGACGTAAAATCCCAAAATTATATTGTGGTTTGTTAATTGAACTTTATTTGTGATGTGTATGTGTATGTACACTTGATGCATTGTTTGTTATTTGCGTTGTACAGAGTTTGTGGAATGAATATGGTGTGTTGGGATCCCCTGTGGTGTATACTGTAAGTCGTCAAAGCGCTTGGCCTGGGGGTGCTAGTGCATGCTGGGAAAATCTGTGAATTACAAGCCTAAGTGGATTTAGGTCCATACTACCCATGTGTTAGGTAATATAAAGCCACTTTAACACACTTGATCACACACCACCACACACACACACACACACACCACACACCCACACACACACACACACAGGGTTGTAAGTTACCGAAGGGAGCAACCATAGGGGGCTTCCAGTCTTCTTATTTTCCTAATGAGACAGTTATAACTACCCCCAAGAAAACCACTGGGATAAGTAGGGAACAGGGATAGTGGGCCCATCTTATAGTTGTGCTGGTGGGCCCAGTGATATCCTAGTTACGCTACCTAAGCAATAGATTTCCATGTTTCTAAGCCATGTGATCGTGTCTGTAGGATGGTCCTGGTGTCGAGGCATTACTAAGTGGTTATATATGTCGCTCATGTCCTTAGATTCCCGTCCAGGCTACTTGGACTCTACACGATTCCCAGAGCTAAAATGAATGATTCATGTGAACCGCTGATTCTCCCCACAGGTCGTGCTAAAGGGTATTTTATTTATGCACAAACATTAGGATTGTGGCCAAATTCCCTTTACTCTAGTCTCATGCCTTTATACCCTACTACCCATAATGTCTGTATAACAGTTCATAGTAACAATGTATTGGAGGTTGTATAAAGACATACCCTCTAGTCCAACCTTTATTACCCTAACCCATAATGTCTGTATAACAGTTACATAGTAAATAGTATTGGAGTTTGTATAAAGACATATGTCCATCTAGTCCAAACCTTTATACACTACCCATAATGTCCTGTATAACAGGTTACATAGTAACAGGTATTGGAGGTTGTATAAGACATACTCCATCTAGTCCAACCTTTATACCTACCCTAATTCTGTATAACAGTTACATAGTAACATAGTATTGGAGGTTGTATAAAGACATACGTCCATCTAGTCCAACCTTTATACCCTACCCATAATGTCTGTATAACATTTACATAGTAACAGTATTTGGAGGTTGTATAAAGACATACGTCCATCTAGTCCAACCTTTAACCCTACCCATAATGTCTGTTATAACATTTACACAGTAACATAGTATTGGAGGTTGTATAAAGATACTCCATCTAGTCCAACCTTTATACCCCTACCCATAATGTCTGTATAACGTTACATAGTAACAGTATTGGAGGTTGTATAAAGACATACGTCCATCTAGTCCAACCTTTATAACCCTACCCATAATGTCTGTATAACAGTTACTAGTAACATAGTATTGGAGTTGTAAAAGCCATACGTCCATCTAGTCCAACCTTTATACCCTACCCATAATGTCTGTATAACAGTTACATAGTAACATAGTATTGGGGTTGTATAAAGACATACGTCCATCTAGTCCAACCTTTATACCCTACCCATAATGTCTGTATAACAGTTACATAGTAACATAGTATTGGAGGTTGTAATAAAGACATAGTCCATCTAGTCCCAACCTTTATACCCTACCCATAATGTCTGTATAACAGTTACATAGTAACATAGTATTGGAGGTTGTATAAAGACATACGTCCATCTAGTCCAACCTTTATACCCTACCCATAATGTTCTGTATAACAGTTACATAGTAACATAGTATTGGAGGTTGTATAAAGACATACGTCCATCTAGTCCAACCTTTATCCCTACCCATAATGTCTGTATAACAGTTACATAGTAACATAGTATTGGAGGTTTGTATAAAGACATACGTCCATCTAGTCCAACCTTTATACCCTACCCATAAGTCTGTATACACAGTTACATAGTAACATAGTATTGGAGGTTGTATAAAGACATACGTCCATCTAGTCCAACCTTTATACCCTACCCATAATGTCTGTATAACAGTTACATAGTAACATAGTATTGGAGTTGTATAAAGACATACGTCCATCTAGTCCAACCTTATATACCTACCCATAATGTCTGTATAACAGTTACATAGTACATAGTATTGGAGGTTGTATAAAGACATACGTCCATCTAGTCCACCTTTATACCCTACCCATAATGTCTGTTAACAGTTTACATAGTAACATAGTATTGGGGTTGTATAAAGACATACATCCTCTAGTCCAACCTTTATACCCTACCCATAATGTCTGTTAACAGTTACATAGTAACATAGTATTGGAGATGTATAAGACATACCCCATCTAGTCCACCTTCATACCCTACCCAAATGTCTGTATAACAGTTACATAGTAACATAGTATTGGAGGTTGTATAAAGACATACGTCCATCTAGTCCAACCTTTATACCCTACCCATAATGTCTGTATAACAGTTACATAGTAACATAGTATTGGAGGTTGTATAGACATACGTCCATCTATCCAATCCACCTTTATACCCTACCCATAATGTCTGTATAACAGTTACATGTATAACATAGTATTGGAGGTTGTATAAAGACATACGTCCATCTAGTCCAACCTTTATTACCCTACCCATATGTCTGTATACAGTTACATATAAAATATTATTGGGGTGAATAAAGACATACGTCCATCTAGTCCCACCTTTATTACCCTACCCATAATGTCTGTATAACATTACATAGTAACATAGTATTGGAGGTTGTATAAAGACATAGTCCATCTAGTCCAACCTTTATACCCTACCCATAATGTCTGTATAACAGTTACATAGTAACATAGTATTGGAGGTTGTATAAAGACATACGTCCATCTAGTCCCAACCTTTATACCCTACCCATAATGTCTGTATACAGTTACATAGTAAACATAGTAATTGGGGTTGTATAAAGACATACGTCCATCTAGTCCAACCTTTATACCCTACCCATAATGTCTGTATAACATTACATAGTAACATAGTATTGGAGGTTGTATAAGACATACGTCCATCTAGTCCCCTTTATACCCTACCCATAATGTCTGTATAACAGTTAATAGTAACATAGTATTGGAGGTTGTATAAAGACATACGTCCATCTAGTCCAACCTTTATACCCTACCCATAATGTCTGTATAACTAACAGTTACAGTAACATAGTATTGGAGGTTGTATAAAGTCATACGTCCATCTAGTCCAACCTTTATACCCTACCCATAATGTCTGTATAACATTTACATAGTAACATAATATTGGAGTTTGTATAAAGACATACGTCCATCTAGTCCAACCTTTATACCCTTCCCATAATGTCTGTCTAACAGTTACATAGTAACATAGTATTGGAGGTTGTATAAGACATACGTCCATCTAGTCCAACCTTATACCCTACCCATAATGTCTGTATAACAGTTACATAGTAACATAGTATTGGAGGTTGTATAAAGACATACATCCATCTAGTCCAACCTTTATACCCTACCCATAATGTCTTGTATAACAGTTTACATAGTACATAGTATTGGAGGTTGTATAAGACATACTCCATCTAGTCCACACCTTTATACCCTACCCATAATGTCTGTATAACAGTTACATAGTAACATAGTATTGAGGTTGTATAAAGACATACGTCCATCTAGTCCAACCTTTATACCCTACCCATAGATTCTGTATAACAGTTACATAGTAACATAGATTGGAGTTGTATAAAGACATACAGCCATCTAGTCCAACCTTTATACCTACCCATAATGTCTGTAATAAACGTTACATAGTAACATAGTTTGGAGGTTGTATAAAGACAATACGTCCATCTAGTCCAACCTTTATAACCCTACCCATATGTCTGTATAACAGTTACATAGTAACATAGTATTGGGGTTGTATAAAGACATACGTCCATCTAGTCCAACCTTTATACCCTACCACCCATAATGTCTGTATAACAGTTACATCAGTAACATAGTTTGGAGGTTGTATAAAGACATACGTCCATCTAGTCCAACCTTTATACCCACCCATAATGTCTGTATAACATTTACATGTAACATAGTATTGGGGTTGTATAAAGACATACATCCATCTAGTCCACCTTTATACCCTACCCATAATGTCTGTATAACAGTTACATAGTAACATAGTATTGGAGGTTGTATAAAACATACATCCATCTAGTCCAACCTTTATACCCTACCCATAATGTCTGTATAACAGTTACATAGTAACATAGTATTGGAGGTTGTATAAAACATATGTCCATCTAGTCCAACCTTTATACCCTACCCATAATGTCTGTATACAGTACATAGTAACATAGTATTGGAGGTTGTATAAAGACATACGTCCATCTAGTCCAACCTTTATACCCTACCCTAATGTCTGTTAACAGTTACATAGTAACATAGTATTGGAGGTTGTATAAAGACATACGTCCATCTAGTCCAACCTTTACCCTACCCATAATGTCTGTATAACAGTTACATGTAACATAGTATTGGAGGGTTGATAAAGACATACGTCCATCTAGTCAACCTTTATACCCTACCCAATGTCTGTATAACAGTTACATAGTAACAAGTATGGAGGTTGTATAAAGACATCGTCCATCTAGTCCAACCTTTATTACCCTACCCATAATGTCTGTATAACAGTTACATAGTAACATAGTATTGGAGGTTGTATAAAGACATACGTCCATCTAGTCAACCTTTATACCCTACCCATAATGTCTGTATAACAGTTACATAGTAACATAGTATTGGAGGTTGTATAAAGACAACGTCCCTCTAGTCCAGACCTTTATACCCTACCCATAATGTGTCTGTATAACAGTTACATAGTAACATAGTATTGGAGGTTGTATAAAGACATATGTCCATCTAGTCCAACCTTTATACCCTACCCATAATGTCTGTATAACAGTTACATAGTAACATAATTGGAGGTTGTTAAAGACATACGTCCATCTAGTCCAACCTTTATACCCTACCCATAATGTCTGTATAACAGTTACATAGTAACATAGTATTGGAGGTTGTATAAAGACATACTCCATCTAGTTCCAACCTTTATACCCTACCCATAATTTCTGTATAACAGTTACATAGTACATAGTATTGGATTGTATAAAGACATACGTCCATCTAGTCCAACCTTTATACCCTACCCATATGTCTGTATAACAGTTACATAGTAACATAGTATTGAGATTGTATAAAGACATCGTCCATCTAGTCCAACCTTTATACCCACCCATAATGTGGTATAACAGTTACATAGTAACATAGTATTGGAGGTTGTATAAAGACATACGCTCCTCTAGTCCAACCTTTATACCCTACCCATAATGTCTGTATACAGTTACATAGTAACATAGTATTGGAGGTTGATAAAGACATACGTCCATCTAGTCCAACCTTTATATCCTAACCCCATAATTGTCTGTATAACAGTTACATAGTAACATAGTATTGGAGGTGTATAAAGACATACGTCCGTCTAGTCCAACCTTTATACCCTACCCATAATGTCTGTATAACAGTTACATAGTAACATAGTATTGGTGAATTCCCTGTATATCTCTATGTCCTACATAAGTGCGATAGACGATGCGATGAGAATTGTGTTTATTGTGTTTCCCCCCCGTTGGATCTTTCCTTGGTTGGGTTACATAGTATCCCACACACGTAATTGGAAAGTAGCAGATCATATGTGACGTTAATTATTGTTGTCGACATTGGAAATAATTAGCACTAAATGTCTAATGAACCGACACCGGCCTGGCTCAGGTTTATCATTGTAACTGTAAAATACAGTATTACATACAGCCCTGCCTGTTATCAACCACTCCTATAGTCCTGTGTACACATATTGTACTACCCATGGACTCCCTGACCTGTCTCTACCACTCACCCACTGAGGGACTTTTGTTGATCAGTAAATGGAACATTGGGCTTTGGGTGGAGTTGAAGATGTTCTAGACCTAAAGCTGCACTGCTGGTCATATATAAAGCGCCACAGAATAGGTGTGGCGCTATATAAATCCACAATAATATATATGTGTGTGTGGTGACGAATCTGTTTATTGTATGAACACGTGTGTGAATGTGTATGTACACTTGTGCATATGTATGTATGTTTGCGTGTACATGAGTTTGTGGAATGATATATAGGTGTGTTGGTTCCCGTGTGTGTGTATACTGTAAGTGCAAGCGCTTGGCCATGGGTGTGCTAGTGCATGCTGGGAATCTGTGAATTACAAGATAAGTGGATTTAGGTCCATACTACCCATGTTGTAGGATAAAGACCCACTTTACAAATACTTCACACACACACACACACACACACACACACACACACACACACACCCACACACACACACACAGGGGTTGTAATTACCAGGGAGCAACCATAGGGGGCCCCATCTTCTTATTTTCCCTATGACAGATATAGCCTCCTCCAAGAAAACCACTGTGGATGAAGCAGGGATAGGGCCCATTATAGTTGTGCCTGGGGGGCCCAGTGATTCCTAGTTACGCTAATGCATAGATTTACCATGTTCTAGCACATGTGAATCTGGTCTGTAGGATGGTCCTTGGTGTCAGGACATTACTAATAGGTTATATCAGTTGTCTGCATCATGTCCTTGAGATCCCTCCAGGCTACTTGGACTCTACAGATTCCCAGACTAAAATGAATGATTCATGTGAACCGCTGATTCTCCCCAAGGTCCCGTAGCCTAAAGGGATTTTATTTATTCCAAACCATTCAGGATGGGTGGCCAAAGGTTCCCTTTACTCTGTCTACATGTACTGGAATGACATGGATGGCTCGTGTAGGGCTGGACGGATATGACAATGATACCATGTTAGATATGAAGGTTTCCCTTTACTCTGTCTACATGTACATGGAATGACATGGATGGCTCGTGTAGGGCTGGACGGATATGACAATGATACCATGTTAGATATGAAGGTTCCCTTTACTCTGTCTACATGTACATGGAATGACATGGATGGCTAGTGTAGGGCTGGACGGATATGACAATGATACCATGTTAGATATGAAGGTTTCCCTTTACTCTGTCTACATGTACATGGAATGACATGGATGGCTAGTGTAGGGCTGGACAGATATGACAATGACACCATGTTAGATATGAAGGTTCCCTTTACTCAGTCTACATGTACATGGAATGACATGGATGGCTAGTGTAGGGCTGGACGGATATGACAATGATACCATGTTAGATATGAAGGTTCCCTTTACTCTGTCTACATGTACATGGAATGACATGGATGGCTA
>JAACNH010000479.1:0-19308 GCA_019447015.1 Hymenochirus boettgeri | reverse complement strand
TACCATGTTAGATATGAAGGTTTCCCTTTACTCTGTCTACATGTACATGGAATGACATGGATGGCTAGTGTAGGGCTGGACGGATATGACAATGATACCATGTTAGATATGAAGGTTTCCCTTTACTCTGTCTACATGTACATGGAATGACATGGATGGCTAGTGTAGGGCTGGGCGGATATGACAATGATACCATGTTAGATATGAAGGTTTCCCACTGACCCTATTTTCCCACTGGAAGCTGATTGATAATCTTCTAATGATAATGTTCCCCAGAAAAAAAGGGCAAGAAAAAAGTTGCAGATATCTGTTAGGAACGTTTCACACTTGTCCATATGAAATCCTAAAGGAGAACTATAGTGCGTATAAAGTTTTTCCAAAAACAGTTGAAATGAAATGTTCCTGGGGCAATATTATTTCTATGAGGAGCGTCAGTACATAGAGATAACTGCTCCTGCCAGGCTTCCTGAGTGCTTCAGCACTATCTTTAATACAGGAAGGTCCAGGTCACTAACCTGGCAGATAAAAACCGTATGTAATGTAGCTTCTCAATGAAACAATATTAGGAGGTAGGAATCATCAATCCGACCTCCCTATCCCAGGTACTCTTCATTTCTAAAAAATTAATTTTTATAGCATAGTATAGTATAACTACTTTAAGATCAGATAATCTACTATGGTCAAAGCCACAAGAGTCCACCCATCTAATCTCCTATACCATGTTCTCATTCTTACCACCTACCACAACCTCAAGAGTCCACCCATTGAGTTCTATCTGTATCATATCCTATACCACTACCAAGAATTTTACTTTCAGTTGATCTAACTGAATACAACAGACATAATATGACCTGGATGAATGAATATTACAGATATACCATGACCTGGATGGATGAATATTACAGATATACTTTGACCTGGATGAATGAATATTACAGATATACCATGACCTGGATGGATGAATATTACAGATATACCATGAACTGGATGGATGAATATTACAGATATACTGTGACCTGGATGAATAAATATTACAGATATACCATGACCTGGATGGATGAATATTACAGATATACCATGACCTGGATGGATGAATATTACAGATATACCATGACCTGGATGAATGATTATTACAGATATATCATGACCTGGATGAATGAATATTACAGATATACCGTGACCTGGATGGATGAATATTACAGATATACCATGACCTGGATGAATGAATATTACAGAACCTTTACAAATACAATGGACCCATGTTCACCCAATGTGTCCATTACATGTGACAACGTGTCTGGTCCCCGTGTGACTCTGATTCTGGTTTTCTATCAGGATCCAAACTGGTTCTAAGATGAACATCTCCAGGTGTATTTTATTGTCTAGTTTCCCTTTATATCCAGGAAGGCAGTGTGTAATAGTGAGGGAGATAATAAGAGACATGGCCGGGCTTCCTACAGGGCTTGTCTGCAGATATAACGTTAAACAAACACTGCGCGTTCAATAATTCCATCTGGTAATGTTGACGTCTGCACAGTTCCCATTGACTGGAAAATCAATATCTCCACAATTCACCCCAATTATCCTGACATAACCTGCTCATAAAACCTTCACAGCTAAATCCCAATGTCTTTTACTATCCAAAGGCTTTTTATAGGAGGTCAATGTCCCCAATGTGAGGACATGGAGATAATTAGTATTCTCAGTCCCTCTCCCTTTATTATAGGGATCTGGGAATGAACCCAATTAAACAGGAAGGATTTAGAAATATTAAGAAGGTTTTACATACTGTCGGAGGATTAAAGGGTAATAAGGACTGGGACATCAATTGACCATCTTGACTCCGTGTTAAACAGTTAACGGTAAACACAAGTTGCCTTTAAACTGTCCCAGTTAATGTTCTGTTTAGTGGGAATTCGCAGACACGCGGTCTAGAGAGAAGTTTAATTACCGTTTCACGCTGAGTCTCTCTATTGTGTGTGACACGTCTGCTGGGTTATGTATTTATAGAATAGATTATTCAGCAAATTATTCTACATCCCAACCAGGGGGAACGTTCCCTTCTAACATGAGCTGAATCTTTACATTGTAATCTGACAATGTTCTATCTTCACATTGGTGGGAAAAGAGGAGTCGGAGAGAACCAATCAGATCAATCTATTTTACAGTGGGAACTTTTCATTGGTTCAGTGTATTGGATATCACCCAATCAGCCATTGGCTTGAAAAGTTTGGCTCCACTAACTCTGTGTATGTTGGTGAATCCTTTGCTCCCCTATTGTAAAATAGAAATAAAGGTCACCAAGCGATTACATGACCATAAATAAAGTATATTATTAAGTAGGGAATAAATGATTTACTATAATGCACAAGATTCAGTGTTGGATGCGTCACTGATGACATAGCTAAACACAAGCTAATCAATGATTATAACTGATGACATAGTTAAGCTGTGATTATAACAATATAATTGATAGGATATTAATGGCTCTTCTTTATTGTATATAAATATACAGATACATAAATAAGTCTGCCTGCAAAGTAATTTGTGCTAATGAAATGCAGCAAAAAAATGATTCATTTAACAATTGTGCTGATTACGGAGAACACTGTTATACTGATCAGGGTTCCTAATAGGTTGTCCAGCGAACTGAAGAGTAGAGATGTCCGAACTTCGAAAAATCCGGTCCGCGCGAGGATCCGCGGATTTTCTAAAAAATCCGAAAATTCGAAAATCCGTGAGCGGACCCGTTAAAACGTATTAAAATGAAAGTTCGGCAAAATCCGCATTAAAAGTGGTCTAAATAGCCTTGGTAACGTACACTTAACCACTCAGGGACCTGGGTAATGGCCTTAGAAGCACGTATAAATGCCAACAATACCTAAAAAGTACAGTCCGCTAGCGTGACTTTAAAAAAACGGTATTTTTCGAAAATACGAGGATTCCCGTAAAAACGAAGATTTCCGCAAAAAAACGAGGCTTTCTGTAACTATGATAGCTGCCATTGGCTAATTTGGATCATGTGGCTTGCTCCGTCTTGAAAATTTACACGAATTACTCGTTTTTACGGGTATTCTCGTAATTACGAGAATACTCGTAATTACGTGAATCCTCGTAATTACGAGGATCTTCGGTTTTTCCGTATCCCGCAAGTATCGTAGATCCTCGTAATTACGGAGATACTCGTATTTTCGAAAATTTTCGTAAAAAAAAAAATCCGCAGTTCGGAAGTTCGGAAGTCCGGAAAGTCCGGAATAATCTGCCGTTCGCGGACGGGAGAAATCCGCGGCGGATCCGGGTTCGGGTCCGCGAACCGGCCATCTCTACTGAAGAGCCCTGTACAGAGCACAGTCAGTAAATGGTGCAGGGGAAAGGGGTCTAGTGGATTAGTTTCCAACCTCTCCATATCCCAGGGATTCCTTAATAAATTTCTATCCCGGGATTCAGATCTTATTATTATCATTATTATTATATTATTAGTATTATTAGTAGTAGTATCATTATCATTATTATTATTATTACTGTTATGATTATTTTTATCAGCATTATTATTACAATAATCAGCTGGAAGGTCCCCCATTTATTTCCCACGGTTTGCAGGAACCTGATCTGACCTGGTATTACTGTAATGAATGTCGTTCCGTCATTTAGATATGAATTACCGCTAAACTGTCCGATGACCTTCAATTATCTTACACTGGGGCTGGTATTGGACCCTCATAGACAAGATATTTACTGGGGAAAACGTTCCTCTGCTCATGGCGTTTACTGTGTCAGGGAATGGGAAGCTGTAGCAGGTGGAAAGGGCAGTGTTTTATGAGTACACATGGACATAATATCCTAATGACCTAGGACTGTGTATACTCCATACAAAAATCATATTCCTGCATTAATCAGTGTCCTCCTATTAACTGTATATTAAAGGACACGCAAATGTAAATTTGACATTTAATGCGGAAAGATACACAGCATTGGCTGTACCCAGTGTTTAATTAGATGAATGGAAAGTCCAATAAATACAGTGAGGGATTTATTAATTAAGCGGCTCTTGTCCAATCAATATTAACGACTCTCCCGTTCCTGATACAATGTAAAGCAGTAATGAATGGTAATTGGATAAAATTTGTTAATTGTAATTACAAGAGACAGATGAACGGGCCCTTTTTATTGTCTCCCGTCCGCGTCGCATTGATAGCGAGAAAATGAATGTCCCGACTGCGCAATGAAATAGGGGCCCCCCTGCCATATAGAGACAGAGCGGAGATATTTTATCGTTAATCGTTAATGCTGCGCAGACTGTTTATCAGGGTCCGTTATCGACATCGCCTCTTACTGATGTTTAACATGACGCTAAATAGAACCAAGGGATGTGTTAATATCCATGGAACCGGCGTGAAACCGGAAGTATGGTATTGTCTCTGTGCGCTGTGATGGTATAGATTAAAGGGGAAGTGGTAGGAGAATTTAATAAATGGGAATTTTTATGAAATAGCTTGTGAGTAGTGATTCTTATTAATTACTGTAGGAGGATTATTGGTACATAAGCTAATGCATTAGCCTAAATGTTAGAATTCAGCAAAGAGATGGAGACACAAAGTATCTTATTGGAGAATCCCTCTCTCTCTCCCTGGGTGAATCGAACAGAGCATGTGTGAGATCACTGAGCTAGGGGAGGGGCAGGAACTGCAGGGATTTCCGTACTGAAAATTTTTATTGTGTATCTTTGAATAGGGACAACTGTACACAGGAAGGCAAGTGATACATTGTTTAAATAAGCAGTCCTGTAAGTCATGAAAATTAGTTTTAGGGTTAACTTCCCCTTTAAGGGTGGTGCTTATTTCTTGATCATCATTACAGTTCCCTGTAGGCTGCCAATCCAAGCCAATGCTCAATGCTTCCAGGCCCACACCAGCAACTATTAAGATAATGGTGGGGACCTGACATTATCTATCCCCATCAGTACTACAGACAATGACCAATGGGTGGTGGAGTACGATCAGTACTACAGACAATGACCAATGGGTGGGGGAATCTGATCAGTACTACAGACAATGACCAATGGGTGGGGGAATCCTATCAGTACTACAGACAATGACCAATGGGTGGGGGAATCCGATCAGTACTACAGACAATGACCAATGGGTGGCGGGATCTGATCAGTATTATAGACAATGACCAATGGGTGGGGGAATCCGATCAGTACTACAGACAATGACCAATGGGTGGGGGAATCCGATCAGTACTACAGACAATGACCAATGGGTGGGGGAATCCGATCAGTACTATAGACAATGAACAATGGGTGGGGGAATCCGATCAGTACTACAGACAATGACCAATGGGTGGGGGAATCTGATCAGTACTAAAGACAATGACCAATGGGTGTGGGAATCCGATCAGTACTATAGACAATGACCAATGGGTGGGGGAATCCGATCAGTACTACAGACAATGACCAATGGGTGGGGGAATCCTAACAGTACTACAGACAATGACCATTGGGTTGGGGGATCCGATCTCAGGGACATCTGCGTATTTACATTACAATAAAAGTAACAATATAAAGGTATTAGAGTTCTATGACATTCCTATAATATATATAATTTACTTATTTATTTATATATATTTATAAGGTCCTCAGTAACTTCCAATATCCTTATAATTTACAGCAGGGGATACATAAGACCCTCAGTGAGCAATTATACCATCCAACACTTGTAGATAGGCCTGCAGATAGATATTTCATGTAGAGATCTCATTTTGGGATGAACGTGTCCTTTAATAATATGTATCCAGGGATCCGACCAGCCGTTCCTATTGGGATTAGTTATTACCAGACGTGACTGTGTTTCTGGTTAAACACGTTGGTGGTTTCCATATTCTGTTAATAAATCCAGGATAAAGGACAAGGTGAAAGGAGACAATAGATCCTGTAATGACCGATGTAGAAATCCAATGTTAGAACACACTATAGTGATGTATCTCTATCTATATCTCTATCAATATTACCAGACACAGAGAGAAACATTACACTTTGTAACCCAGTGATATTGGTATAATTACCCAGGTGTCTATAACTAATCCTACAGCATAGAAAATAACACAAATGGTGTTACTGTAGCCTTTAATTTATAAAACCCCATTCTGTCCCTTTAAACTGGCCAGTGGTCCAGTAAACGTCCGATTCCTCATCCCCTGGGAAGATCCGAGTTTCTCTCCACAAACGAAGGCTCGTTAGACTCTCTGCGGACAGGAATCGTTCATTAGAAATTTACGCTGACGGTACATTAACATAATTAAACGCGTTCTGACGGTGCCTTATCGGATGAGTCTTCACGTTGTTATTTATTATCTCCTAAGCAGGATAAAAGGAGGATCAAAGCGATAAACGTGAGTGCGAATCACCTACCGGGAAATGTCATTAAAATAACCAACAGAGATGTCAGAGAGGGGGAAAGAAATAGATTTAACATAATATGTGTCTAGGGGATAAACGTCTCGCTGTCAGGGCCTTGTGACTACCTGAAATTACGGTAAACACAGCTGTCTAATTCACTGTCCGACCTGTCAGTACAATTACCTGATCCGCACGTCTCCGTCATAGGAAAATAGAGAAAACTCTACTCGCCTTCCTCTATGGAGATTCAATACTATAATACAATTATAATGGACCAGGATAATAATAATTATAATGGACCAGGATAATAATAATTATAACGGACCAGGATAATAATAATTATAACGGACCAGGATAATAATAATTATAATGACCAGGATAATAATAATTATAATGGGACCAGGATAATAATAATTATAATGGACCAGGATAATAATATAATGGACCAGGATAATAATAATTATAATGGACCAGGATAATAATAATTATAATAGACCAGAATAATAATAATTATAACAGACCAGGATAATAATAATTATAACGGATCAGGATAATAATAATTATAATGGACCAGGATAATAATAATATATAGACAGGATAATAATAATTTAATGGACCAGGATAATAATATTATAATAGACCAGGATAATAATAATATAATAGACCAGGATAATAATAATTATAATGGACCAGGATAATAATAATTATAATAGACCAGGATAATAATAATTATAATGGACCAGGATTATTATAATTATAATGGACCAGGATAATAATAATTATAATGGACCAGGATAATAATAATTATAATGGACCAGGATAATAATAATTATAATGGACCAGGATAATAATAATTATAATGGGCCAGATATTTGTACAATTTTTATCTCAAAATGTTATTGACTGTCTACTGACCACAACACCCATCTAACACCCATCTAGACCACCCTTCACCCACTTCTAACTTCCACATACTCCACCCACACCAGGACATCACTGGCCATATACGTAGACCCACGCCCACTTTACCCCCCAATTTAAGACACTTCTACCTTCCACATACTCCACCCACACCAGGACATCACTGGCCATATACGTAGACCCACGCCCACTTTACCCCCCAATTTAAGACACTTCTACCTTCCACATACTCCACCCACACCAGGACATCACTGGCCATATACGTAGACCCACGCCCCTTTACTCCCAATTTAAGAAGACAAAAGAAGGTCAGTACTGGGGCTTAAGGTGCCCATAGACTAAATGATCACAGACCATGTTCCAGGTACAGCCATGAATGGGCAGTCGGCCGTCGATCATACGATTTCCCTTTTTTGAAAAGATGAAAGATTTGGTCGTTCCCTGTAACCTATTTCTATATCGAACCCCTCGCAATCGCCTTTAAACCTAATATGTGTCTAGGGGATAAACGTCTCGCTGTCAGGGCCTTGTGACTACCTGAAATTACGGTAAACACAGCTGTCTAATTCACTGTCCGACCTGTCAGTACAATTACCTGATCCGCACGTCTCCGTTCATAGGAAAATAGAGAAAACTCTACTCGCCTTCCTCTATGGAGATTCAATACTATATCACAATTATAATGCGGAAGGATAATAATAATTATATGGACCAGGATAATAATAATTATAACGACCAGGATAATATATTATAACGGACCAGGATATAATAATTATAACGGACCAGGATAATAATAATTATATCCAGGATAATATTATAAAAAATACGGACCGATAATAATAATTATAACGGACCAGGATAATATAATTATAAAGGACCAGGATATAATAATTATAGGACCAGGTAATAATTAATTATAACGGACCAGGATATAATAATTATAACGGACCAGGATAATATAATTATAACGGACCAGGATAATAATAATTATAAGGACCGATATAATAATTATAAGGACCAGATAATAATAATTATATGGACCAGGATAATAATAATATAATAATAAGGACCAGGAATAATAATTATAGGACCAGGATAAAATATTATAACGAACCAGGATAATAGAATATATAACGGACCAGGATAATAATAATTATAACGGACGCAGATAATAATCTAATGGACCAGGATAAATAATAATGGACCAGGATAATAATAATTAATGGACCGATAATCATAATTATACGGACCAGATAATAAAATTATAACGGACCAGGATAATAATATAATGGCCCAGATAATAATAATTTATGGACCAGGATATAATAATATAATGGACCAGGATAATAATAATTATAACGACCAGGATAAATAATTATAACGGACCATAATATAATTATACTGACGAAGACAGGATAATAATATTTAACACGCATGTAATAATAATTATAACGGACCAGGATAATAATAATTATAACGGACCAGGATAATAATAATTATAACGGACCAGGATAATAATAATTATAACGGACCAGGATAATAATAATTATAACGGACCAGGATAATAATAATTATAACGGACCAGGATAATAATTATAATGACGCAGATAATAATATTATAACGGACCAGGATAATAATAATTATAATGCGAACAGGATAATAATATTATAATGGACCCGGAATAATAATAATTTATAAATTTGGACCAGATAATAATAATTATAATGGACCGAAGGATTAATAATAATTATATGGACCAAAGGAAATAATACATTATAGGACCAGGATAATACTAATTATAATGTACTCAGGATAATAATAATTATAATGACCAGGATAATAATAATTATAAGACCAGTGAATTAATAATTATAACGACCAGGATAATAATAATTAACGGACCAGGATAATAATAATTATAACGGACCAGGATAATAATAATTATAACGACCAGGATAATAATAATTAGTAACCAGGATAATAATAATTATAAGGACCAGGATAATAATAATATAATGGACCAGGATTAATAATAATTATAATGGACCAGGATAATAATATTATAATGGACCAGGATAATATAATTATAAGACCAGATAATAATATTATAAGGACCAGGAAATAATAATTATAAGGACCAGGATATAATAATTATAAGGACCAGGATATAATAATTATAATGGACCAGGATAATAATAATTATAAGACAGGATACATGGACCGGAATAATAATTATAATGGACAGTATAATAATATATAACGACCAGGATAATAATAATTATAACGGACAGGATAATATTAGGACCCAGGATAATAATAATTATAATGGACCAGGATATAAATTATAAGGACCAATAATTATAAGGACCAGGATATAATATTATAAGGACCAGGATAATAATAAATTATAATGACCAGGATAATAATAATTATAAATGACGGATAATAATATTATAATGACCAGGATATAATAATTATAATGGACCAGGTAATAATAGTATAATGGACCAGATAATATAATTATAATGGACCGGATAATAATAATTATAATGGACCAGGATACAATTAATTATAACCAGGATTGTTTGGTACAAATTTAGGGTCACAGATATTTGTACAATTCGTATCTCAAAATGTTATTGACTGTCTACTGACCACAACACCCATCTAACACCCATCTAACACCAATCTAGACCACCCTTCACCCACTTCTACCTTCCACATACTCCACCCACACCAGGACATCACTGGCCATATACGTAGACCCACGCCCACTTTACCCCCCAATTTAAGACACTTCTACCTTCCACATACTCCACCCACACCAGACTCACTGGCCATATACGTAGGACCCACGCCCACTTACCCCCCAATTTAAGACACTTACTTCCATCTCTACTCCACACCCCCACACCAGGACATCACTGGCCATATACGTAGACCCACGCCCACTTTACCTCCCATTTAAGAAGACAAAAGAAGGCTCAGTGGGAGCTGCTTAAGGGTGCCCATGACCCAATGATCACAGACCATGTTCCAGGTACAGCCATGAATGGGCAGTCGGCCGTCGATCATACGATTTCCCTTTTTTGAAAAGATGAAAGATTTGGTGCTAATTGTCTGTCGTTCCCTGTAACCTATTTCTATATCGAACCCCTCGCAATCGCCTCCCCTGTAGGTAAAACTAACACAACCTTCTACCTTGTCAGGACCGTATAATAAACCTTCTACTTCCAACTAAAAATAGATTGTGGGCAGTTTAACCTTAAACTGTATTAAATAAAAGTCTCCTGTCTCCCACCGGAGCTGCCACGTTCCCAGCAGTTGGTCGTGACGTTTATCGTTTTCTACAGTGACAAGTTATCGCACTTTCACTAATGCATTTCGCTTATTTTTATAGCCACGTTGGAGCGTCTGAAATCCGGTCATTGTGTTGGATTCTCTTGACAGGAGACGTGTGTCCTTATGTTCCAACTTCTAATCCAACTACAGCCGTGATTGTTATTGTATTGAACATGACAGGGTCTATTTATATCAGGTAATGTTCATATTTACTACATCCAAATAAACCAAATATCAAGCTTAGTTCCAACCATTCCCTGTTAATGAACAAGACCAATGGACACTACACTGTGTATCCCTATGAAATTCCATGGGACGGAGTCATTTAACGTTCCAGAATGCTGGAATATTCACATTTGACTTAGTCCCGTTGTCTGACTCCATTGAAATACAAACTAAAGCCGCTGGTCTGAAACATCAATGACAAGAAATGATTTTTATCCTGAAATGTACAGACAATGAATGGAGCGGTCACACGTTGGACTGTCACAGTGGTGAATTTCCTTTTTATACTACAGGGGGCAGCACAGAGCTAAGACAACTCAGAGGATTTTGGTTTAATACATTTAATCAGTAACACTCAATTCTGTAACATGAGAAACGTAAACACAGGTTAAACACAAAAAACACTCACCAATATAGTCAGCAGTATGGCAACACCGGCACAAGACAATCAGAAGTTTTGTCTACAAGGCCAAGCTCAGCAAAATTAAAAAGATGGTGGCAGCACCATCAGTCCAGAACAAAAATAATGTGAATTAAGGCCAGGGCCATGTAACTGAGGTGGATGAACCTGTATCCAATCAGAACATGAGGAACCAAAGTGGATGAACCTGTATCCAATCAGAACATGAGGAAATAAAGTGGATGAACCAGTAGCCAATCAGAACATGAGGAACCAAAGTGGATGAACCTGCAGCCAATCAGAACATTAGGAACCAAAGTCGATGAACCTGTAGCCAATCAGAACACGAGGAACCAAAGTGGACGAACCTGTAGCCAATCAGAACATGTGAATATTCCCAGTAATATAACAATAGATACTATGTTCCATGCACAGTCCCTATATCTACAGTTTATATTTAATTTAACCCCAATCCAATCAGACATATAACACTAGATACTATCAAGATGCCGTCCCACTTCTCTCTGCTAATGTATTTAATATCTCTGCTAATGACGTTGGAGCTGCCATTTGATTAAACAGATGTTCCTCCAACTCCCTTCACCTGGAGACATGCAGAAATCAATCAGCCTTTATCCAGGACAGAAACAGTCACGGTCGCCCACAGCTGTTCATCTCTACAACCCAATGTAATGTAATGATGTGTGAGATAATTCAGTTGGATCCTTCCCATTCATTTTATTCTTCATTGGGAGACCCCCAATCCCCTTTATCCAGTAATAATCTGAACGTTCGATTAATAACAATTTCCATCAGCCATGATTATGGGAAGAATGGAAGAGATGTTTAAACTATAACATGATTGAGACTGGATCCGTAAATCAACCCAATGGGTGTGGACTTCATAAGGAGCTGCAGTGATGTCAGATGATCCCTCAACTACAGATGTTAATTTGTATACTGGTTATATTATGACAAATGTCATTGCATAGAGATGGTGCTTTGTAAGAAGATATGTTCCCTCTTGGATGATATCATTAATACTATCACTTTACCGGCATAAATGTCATAGTGTCAATTCTGATGCTATATTTAGTACTGCCATTATTTGTGTGTCCGTTACCTCTGGGTCATTATATAGTATGGATTTGTACTTCTATATGTTTATATACCAGTATATATATATATATACTATAATATCTTTGGCTGTGTTGGTACTGCCTTTCACTTTAATTAATAAATGAGTTTTATATTTAGTTGGTGTCCACTATTTACCCCCCACTACTTTCCCTAAATCCCTCCTGCATCTAAACTCCGTTCTACCAACCTGGTCTTTTAATCCTGGTTTACTTCCTCTCATACTTCCCTAATCCCACAGTGACCTCATCCTCAGCACTGAGTCCTTCTTCAGGAGATGAAGGATCCCATATCCAACTCCTCCTTGATCTCCAAATAGACACTTGTGAAAAGGAGCGAGATAAGAGAATCCTACAGCTCCTTATGATCTCTCTACCCGCCAGACATTTCACATACATTGTACAAAGGGTGAGGGGAGGTGGGGGCGGTGTATAGTCAGCGTTTCTTTACAGACGGTTTTACCGTATAAAACTTCAATTGAGAATTTCACACCGTCAGCGAAACAAGTTGATGTTTTGAAGGAAATTCTACCCTAACTGTTCCTTAATTAATTCCCATCAGCTAAACACTAAGTGTAAATGAGTTTACAATGGAATGAAATAGACTTGACATTATTACATGTATTTATGTATGAATAGTTTATAAAGGGCCACTTGGGGACGCAGCGCTGTACAGTAACAAAATACAATAAAGTCATACAAGGGGAACAAATACATAGATAGATATCACAGATAAAGGTATATAATAAATATTGGCATTAAATAGACCCCCGGACTGTGTTTAAATCATTATTATCATTGTATAATCCAAAAGAGATTATTTCTCTAGCACATCGATGGGCATCTCTTAAACCCCTAAACTGTGTTTAAATCATTATTATCATTGTATAACCAATAGAGATTATTCCTCTAGCACATCGATGGGCATCTCTTAAACCCCTAAACTGTGTTTAAATCATTATTATCATTGTATAATCCAAAAGAGATTATTTCTCTAGCACATCGATGGGCATCTCTTAAACCCCTAAACTGTGTTTAAATCATTATTATCCATTGTATAACCCAATAGAGATTATTCATCTAGCACACGTGGGCATCTCTTAGACCCCTAACTGGTGTTAAATCATTATTACATTGTATAACCCAATAGGATTATTCTCCTAGCACATCGATGGGCATCTCTTAAACCCCTAAAACGTGTTTTTTAATCATTATTATCATTGTATAACCCAATAGAGATTATTCCTCTAGCACATCGATGGGCATCTCTTAAACCCCTAAACTGTGTTTAAACATTATTACCATTGGATAACCCAATAGAGATTATTCATCTAGCACATCGATGGGCATCTCTTAGACCCCCGGACTGTGTTTAAATCATTATTATCATTGTATAACCCAATAAAGACAGCAATAAACATTCACAGTCAGTGAAATTATCCAGTGAAAATAAATCAATACGATGTCATTAGGAATATGGCTTCCAAAAAGCACAAAACTTTAGCATAGGCCAGTAAATCGAGAACACAGAAATCCTTTCTGATGTGCTTGAATTCACTAGAAGTCTTTGTTATTTGTGTGTAGAATTTTATCAAATGTACTTCGGCAAGATGGATGTTATAGTTTATCACTCCTATTAAATGTATAGATGACACTACTACATGTCGGTACCAACGAAAAGCAAGGGATCCAAACAGGCAAAGGCAAACAGGTTAAAGGCAAAGTTCAAGCCTACCCAAAGTTACATCTGTAAAAAGTAAGTGAAATGTATCTGAACAGCTAACTGCTTTCTATCTCTTTTTGGGTGAATCACATTGAGCATGTCTGAACCAGTGACTTGAGGAAGAGGTGGAGTTAGAAGAAACTGGATCTTATATCCAGGGGTCTTCCAACCACCTGATCTTAGTGGAAATCATACAGGTCCAGATGTGCCTGAAAATTCTATTTACAGAACAGAACAAACTACAAGAAATATATCATATACGGTCACATTCGACTGTCTAATTCACATTACCATTAAAAAAAGATTTACACAATACATAGCCCCCTTGGGACATCATTGGGTATGTTTTTTGACCTCCCATGACCTCATATTCTTTTGTTTTTTACTTATTTTTTTTTTTTCAAAAACACGTCCTTCATTTCAACTCAATTTCTCATTATAAATCGTTACAGCCTCAACTTTAATATTCATCCAGCACAATCCTTGTCTGGCTACTTTCCACCCTTGTTAGAATTACCCAGACGTCCATGTGCCTAATGGAATTTCTGAGGCTCATCGCAGGATTTATTACAGAAACAAATGACTTGGTAGAATTGATGTTCTAGAGCTAAACATTCCACTACTACACAATCGCAAGGACGCTAATCAGACAACGGGGAATCTATTTATATTTCCAGTCATTGGTTGGATACAAAAAGTCAATAATCGTTAATACGATTCAATTTATTTGCTAATGTAACATTTTCCCATGTTTGCAGGCGCAATGAAAAACACCGTAAAGCTGGAACGTTTGTGATTTCAATTACACGCGTTTGACCTTTTATAGAAGGTCGTTGTGGCAAACCTATTTGTTTTAAAATAACGTGATTTCTATTTATTATATAAAATGTTATGACGTAGTGAATGCGTATGGAATTTATTCAGGGAACAAAGCTGTATTCCCAGTAGAGAGGAAATTTCTTGACCTTTGCTGCATTTTAACCATATAATCATGACGTGTTTTAAATGCCAAATTATAGGATCAAAAGGGATCAAATTACCACTCTACATCTTCCTTCTGCTTCCTCTAACATAACTTCTTCTGATTAGCTCCGCTGTCTGATAGCTAAGAACACAGCGACTCCCTACCTCTAAACTGCGATATGTTTAACCTACAATATGATATCATATCAATACATCACTAAAAAGTGATGTATTGTGGACACTGCTCCTCCTATTCTTCCCAAGCTCCTCTGCTTCTGGATGCACCTCCCTGTGAGCCAAATCCTCATTTGGCACAATCCTATAGACTTGAATGGGGCTTACATCACCTTCAGCAAAGGACCATGGGAAAAAGCAGAAAGGAATCGTTAATAATTGGAATTATTTGTTAGAATTTTTTAATATTTTTTTTTAGCAGATACGGTGCTTATTGCACAGGGAATCCTCTGAACTTTCTCTTCAAATTAGCAGATTTATATGGAAAATTTAATGTCATACCTGCTGGGAATGCTGGGGATTGTAGTTTACATTATTCAATGAGCCAGGTCTGACATTTACATTATCAACAACGAGAACAGTCCGGGGATAATGAAGTCTGAGGAAGCTGTTGGGTTTGTCTCCCAATCAATAATTCAAGGTAAATGAGATTGTTCCTTGTATTGTACATTGTACCAGACAGAGAGTGAGTCTCCAGTACCAAGCTATTCAATTCACATAGGATTAAAGGAGAACTTACCCTTCCCACCTTAAATTAATTATTAAAGCAGGGCACCATTCCTTATTTATCCTAGAACCAGTACCCTCCACCATTACCCTCCCATACCAAACCTCCCTCCCCACATAAACCACTATTTCCTAACCCCCGGGTTTGCTCTAGTTTTACCACACCAAATCATAATAGTCCAGCTTGTAGTGCTACCCCCATCTCAGAGTCCAGGACTCCTCAAGGACTGTCCAATAGGAAGAGGTGATCCTTGCACAGTATATCTTTCCATTAATTAGATTTCACTTATTTTAAACCACATGTTTGAAAGTGAGTTCTGATGACTAAAGCACTGTTTATTAGGTTATAATTTACAGACAAACCTACTGAATATTAACAGCTCTTGTGCATTATATGGTAAAACATAAGAGGCTCAAATTATAATGGGAGAAGCAGTGAAATATTTTCTTATAATAATCACTCAGCTATGTCACTGAGTAGTTATTATAAGAAAAAGTTCCACTGCAGCTCCCATACCCTTCTTGACATTACCCATTCCAACCCCATGACGGGTAAGTAAAACAGTCATTTTAAAAGTAGGTCACTGATATTTTTTACCTATACCAAGAGAGAGAGAGGAATCTTCCCTATTAGTCATAGGGGCACACTCTGTTCTCCGCATGCAGACTGCATTGTGGGTAAAACCCAATCACCGAGTTGTAGAGAATGAATCCTCGTTAACCTGAAGTTGCGAGAAGTAAATCCCACTCAGTTTATTATTCACTTTTTAATGACAGCATTACAATGGTTCTGAAGTCATAGACCTTTATAAAGCTGGACATAGCCTTAGGACAAAAATATGAAATCTATAAACTATAACTATAAGAAATAATACGCCCTCCACGTTATAAGGATATAGCACTGTAAGCAATGTTCCCTCTATTTAATATAAAATTGTCTGTGTGCATACAAAATGAAGTTGTGTGGGTTACACACTGTAACCCTTGTATTCCAGCAGTGTGCACACCACTTTAACCTGTGTGTAGGCTACACACTGATTGTAAGAGGAGCATTATCCCTTTAATAATAATAATTTAAGCTGGGTACACACATGGCAGAACTTTGAAAGATAACAGAGGATCTGCAAGATCAGGATACACACAGTCCCTAGTGTTCTCCCTATACACAAATTGTGTGTTTCCCTCAACCGCGTCCGACTCCCCTATAGGGATTATACCGCATCCAAGGGGAATTTTCAGTCTTTCCCAAACGACCAAGAAGCCAACCAGAACATTCGGTGGCCTCACGCTCGTTCGGGGAAAGACTCTACAAACACTGAGGTTTAAGCCCCAATAACACTGGATCCCACAATATCGGGGCTGTATCGGCAGTGTGTGTACCCAGCTTTAAAGAACCCTGATTGCCTATCAAGAAATCTACTGAATTTTACAGAGACCAAACCAACAGGCTCATTTAACCAGACTCGCTGGGCAAATATATGGAGTTAAAGTCGCGCTAACTGGTTCGCTACCGGTTAGCGCGACTTTAACTCCATATTAGCGTCGGATGCGCAGATTACGCAAATATCACCCGCACATCCGACGCTCGCCATTCAATATCGCGTTTGCCCTAGCTTTAGCGCAGGATTTTAACACCGCCAAATAGCTGGCGTTAAAATCCCGCAGTGGGTAAATCCCTTAGCGGGATTTACCCACATTCGCAAACGCGATATTAAATCGCGGAAGGTGCACTTACCCAGAACGATAGCGGCTCGGAGTAAATGAGCCCCCATGTGTCTTCTCTAGTTAAAATCCCCTCTCAATGTGTTCAGTAAAATCAGTTAAAGGGAAGGAGGTAAAGAGGAGACAAGGTATGAACGGAGGTAAGGAGATGGCATTCTGTTGGTTTAATTACACGGCAGTGACTGAGAAATCTCACACCATCCAACCAAATATGAATTATTCATCAATTCTCTTTCTGCATCCCCAAGTAGCGCTCAGTTTAACACATTCCCGGCTCCGCTCCGCAGACAGCGAAATGTCATGTCACCACCAGAAAACCCTCAGACGCACGGAGACGCTTCCACCGACTCCCTAACTGACATCTGAGATGCTAATAAATATGGAAACCTCACTGTTTATTTTCTGTAAAAATCCATCCGCGCCGTGTTACTAAATATACTAAACTACAAATTACCAATTTATATATATTATATTTAAAGGGTAAATCCAGACTCAAAATACTACCCCCCAAAACCACAGCATATTATTCTTACCTTCATCCGATGCTCCCACGATGAGCTATTAGAACTTATAGAACAAGGATCCCTCGCTGGTCTTCTCTTCCGTGTAGTGGCTGACAGCTACTGCCGGTGGTTGGGAGCGCTTGTTACCAGCTCGCAACAAGAGCAGAGGAAGAGGATCTTTGTCCTTGTACTGTAAGTTCTAATAACTAATCGTAGGAGCGTCAGATGAAGGTAATGAAACTGGGTTTTAGTGGGTAATCCTTTGAAATATTCATTTTCAAGGCTGGAGTTACCCTATTAAATATATATATATATACCAAATATAGAAATTCCCAGTAAATGTATATATTGTGCAGGAGGAGTTAACTGATTAAAGGAAATGTTTTGGCCAACAAAACATAAATTCCAAATCATAACCTATAAACGAGACTTTACTTACCATTATAAGTGATTTCTTTACAGAAATATAACATTATAAAGTTTGTTTTTCCTTCAAGGTAGAAACAAACACTAGTGCCTGCCCCTTTTTTATTCCATTCAGTCCGGGCATGCTCAGTGAACTACATTCAGGATTGAGCAGCTCTCTAGTCAGTTACTTTGTATCCCTTTGTGTTAAGTGGAGGGGGAGGGATGTCTTAGGACTGATTTTTATGAGGAATACACAATTTTAATCAAACGTTTCTGGGTTATAAGTCATGTAAATGTGTTTCGTCTTAACATTCCTTTTAGCAAAACTATTATTTTTATCTATATACCAAGGCCTATTATTGTGGGTTGATTTACTTTCTATGTGATATGGTTACACAGTGTATTAATTATAAACTCCCATTAGTATGTAGTATCAGTATGTTTGTACAATATGTTGATATTTAACTTTCCATACATTTAAAATAATACCAGGGAACAACAGAATTATATTACTCTGAATGGTGGGGCTTATTCACACTAACCATGGATTGATAAGTGTCGAGTCCAATTTCCCTAAGGCGTGTGTTTTCTAAACACTGGGACACTAATATGTTTAGATTTGGTTCAATGTAGAAACAATGAATGAAGGTCTGTAGGGACTGTACACAAAGTTGGAAAATGCACAAGACACTGCCCAAATCGCCCACAAACGTGTCACACAGGAACTGACATTATCTAATTGATATCTAACTAACATCATCTAACTAACATTATCTAACTAACATCATCTAACTACATTATCTAACTAACATCATCTAACTAACAT
>JAACNH010000478.1:180330-202015 GCA_019447015.1 Hymenochirus boettgeri | reverse complement strand
TAGCATTATAAAGGCACGGGGTACGGAGAGCGTGGCATATACGGACGGGACTGACGCGTAGCATTAATAATAGAGCTTATAAGACGGTACCACCAGTGTCTATAATAGTAGCATATAAGTACGGGTACCGACAGCGTAGCATTATAGGCCGGGTACGGATGCGTGGGCAGTATAGGACGGGTACGTGACTGCTTAGGCATTATAAAGATGGTAACGGACAGTGTAGCATTAATAATAGTAGCCATTATAAAATGAGCGGGTACCAGACAGCGTAGCTCATTAAAGGACGGGTACAGACAGCGTAGCATATAAGGACGTGGGGTACTAGATGCGCCATTATCATAGACCGGTACGGGAGGCTGGACGGACGGCTTAGCAAATTATAATAGTAGCATTATAAGGATAAGGTAACGGACAGTGTAACATTAATAGTAGCATTATAAGGACGGGTACAGACAGGCGTAGCATTAATAAGGACGGGTACAAAGGACTTCGTATCATTATAGGACGGTAACGGAGGGCGTGGCATTATAAGGACGGGATGGACGGCGTAGCATTAATAGTAGCATTATAGATGGTACGGACAGTGTAAGCTTATAATAGTAAGCATTATAAGGACTGGTTACAGACCGTAGCATTATAGGACTGGTACCATACAGCGTATCCTTATAAGGACGGGTACGACAGCGTAGCATTATAAGGAATAGACGGGTAGCAAACAAGCGTAGCATTATAAGGACTGGGTACCGACAGCGTAGCATTATAAGGACAGACGGTACGGGACAGCGTAGCATTTAAGGACGGGTAGGACAGGTACAGTCGTGGCATTATAAGGACGGGTACAGAGAGCGTGGCATTATAAAGAACTGGTACGGAGAGCGTGGTCTTAATAAGGACGGGTCGTAGAAGCGTGCATTATATAGGACGGGTACGGACACGTGGCATTGTAAGGACGGGTACGGACAGCGTGGCATTGTAAGGACGGTGACCGAGAGCGTGGCATTATAAGGACGGGACGGAGAGCGTGGCATTGTAAGGACGGGGACAGACAGCGTGGCATTGTAAGGACGGGTACGGACAGCGTGGCATTGTAAGGACGGGGACGGACGGCGTGGCATATAAGGGACGAGGACAGAGAGCGTGGCATTATAAGGACGGGGAGACGGATAGTCGGATGTTTCATTATAAGACGGGACGCGGAGAGCGTTGGCATTCATGAAACGGTGTAGCGGATGGCGTGCATTATAAGACGGGTACAGACAGCGTAGCAATTATAAAGGACGGGGACGGAGAGCGGGTCCTTTATCAGGACGGATGGAACGGCGTAGCATTATAAGGACGGGTAACGGACGGCGTAGCATTATAAGTACGGGTACACGGCGTAACCTTATAGGTACGGGGACGGACAGCGTAGCATTAATAAAGGACGGTACGGACAGCGTAGCATTATAGAGGACGGGGACGGAGAGCGTGGCTTATAAGACGGGCGAGGCGTGGCATATATAGAGGACGGGGACGGATGGGCGTTGGCATTTATAAGGACGGTACGGAAGCGTTGCATTACTAATAAAGGGACGGACGGACGTAGCATTATAAAGGAGCATTATGAAGGATGGGTACGGACAGTGTAGCATTAATAATAAGCATTAAAAGGACTGGTACCAGACAGTAGCATTTTATAAGGACGGGGTACAGACCGTAGCATTATAGGAGGGGTACCACATTCGATATTAATAAAGGACGGGTAACGGCGAGCGTGGCATTATATAGTACAGGGACGACCGGCGTAGCATTATAATAGCAGTTTAAGGACGGGTACGGACAGTGTAGCATTTAATATGCATTATAGAGACGGGGACGGACAGTGTAAGCATTATAATAGTAGCATTATAAGGACGGGTACGGACGGCCTAGCATTATAATAGTAGCATTATAAGGATGGGTACGGACAGTGTAAGCATATAATAGTAGCATTATAAGGATGGGTATGGACAGTGTAGCATTATAATAGTAGCATTATAAGGACGGGGACGGACAGTGTAGCATTATAATAGTAGCATTATAAGGACGGGTACGGACGGCGTAGCATTATAATAGTGGCATTATAAGGATGGGTACGGACGGCGTAGCATTATAATAGTGGCATTATAAGGATGGGTACGGACAGTGTAGCATTAATAGTAGCATTATAAGGACGGGGACGGACAGTGTAGCATTAATAGTAGCATTATAAGACGGGTACGGACGGCCTACTCATTAATAGTAGCATTATAAGGATGGGTACGGACAGTGTAGTAGTTATAATAGTAGCATTATAGAATGGGTACGACAGTGTAGCATTATAATAGTAGCATTATAAGGATGGGTACGGTCAGTGTAGCATTATAATAGTAGCATTATAAGGACGGGGACGGACAGTGTAGCATTATAATAGTAGCATTATAAGGACGGGGACGGACAGTGGTAGCATTAATAATAGTAGCATTATAAGGATGGGTACGACAGTGTAGCAATGTAATAATATTGGCATTATAAGGACGGTACGGACAGTGTAGCATTATAAAGTAGCATTATAAGGACGGGTACGGACAGTGTGAGCATTAATAGTATCATTATAGGATGGGGTACGACAGTGTAGCATATAATAGTAGAGCCTTATAAGATGGTACGGACAGTGTAGCAGGATAAGAGTAGGCATTATACAGGACGGTACGGACAGTGTAGCATTATATGTAGCATTATAGGATGGGACGGACAGTGTAGCATTATATAGTAGCAATCGGGGACGGACAGTGTAAGGACTTATAAGTGGCATTATAAGACGGGTACGGACAGTGTACATTATAATTAGTAGCATATAAGGATGGGTTTTAAAAAAAAAACGGACCCCTTGGGAGGGGACAGTGTAGCATTATATAGTAGCATTATAAGGATGGGTACTGACAGTGTAGCATTATAATAGTACATTATAAGGACGGGGACGACGTGGTAGCATTATAATAGTAGCATTATAAGGATGGGTACGGACAGTGTAGCATTATAATAGTAGCATTATAAGGATGGGTACGACAGTGTAGTAGTTATAATAGTAGCATTATAAGGATGGGTACGGACAGTGTAGCATTATAATAGTAGCATTATAAGTGGGTACGGACGTGTAAGCATTATAATAGTAGCATTATAGGATGGGTGAGGAGCATTGTAAGCATTATAATGTAGCATTATAAGGATGTGTTACGGACAGTGTAGCATTATATAGTAGCATTATAAGGATGGGTACGGACAGTGTAGCATTTAATAGTAGCATTATAAGATGGGTACGGACATGTGGTACCTTATAGAATAGTAGCATTATAGGAGGGTACGGACAGTGTAGCGTATAAATAAGCACTTATAAGGACGGGGACGGCAGTGTAGCATTATAATAGTGCATTAATAAGGATGGTACGGACAGTGTAGTATTATAATAGTAGCATTATGATGGACGGAGGAACGGACAGTGACTAGCATTATAATAGTAGCATTATATAGGATGGGTACGACGTGTAGCGTTATAATCTTAGCTGGGTACGGCAGTGTAGCATTATAGTAGCATTATAAGGAATGGGTACGGACATTGTGTCATTCATTATAAATAGTATCATTATAATAAGGACCGATGTCCGACGGACGGTAGCATTAATAATAGTAACATTATAGTAGTATGGGGGTAACGGACAATGTGCTAGCGGTTATAATATAGTAGCATTATCATTAGGATGGGTACCGGGCAGTGGTATGTCATTATAAAGTAGTGTAACATTATAAGGATGGGTACGGACAGTGTAGCATTATAATAGTAGCATCAATAAGGACGGGTACGGACAGTGTAAGCACTAATTAATGTAGCATTATAAGGACTGGGTACGGACGGGTGTAGCCTTATAATAGTGAGCATTATATCAGGATGGGTACGACGGACGTGTAGCATTATAAATAGTAGCATTATAAGGACCGGGTACGGACAGTGTAGCATTATAATATAGCATTATAAGATGGGTAAGGACAGTGTAGCATTATAATAGTAGCTTATAAGGATACGGGTACGGACTGTCATCAGTTATTAATAGTAGCATTATAAGGACGGGTACGGACAGGTAGCATTATAATAGTGAGCCTTATAAGGAGGGTAACGGACAGTGGTAGGCATTATAATAGCATTATAAGGATGGTACGTGACAGGTAGCGCATTAAATAGTAGCATTATAAGGAGGGTACGGACAGTTGTAGCATTATAATAGTGAGCATTATAAGACGGGTACGACATGTAGCATTATAATAGTAGCATTAAAGGACGGGTACGGACAGTGTAGTGCATTATAATATACATTATAAGGACGTGTGACGGACAGTGTAGCATTATAATAGTATGCAGTGGATAAGGAAGGTAGGACATGTAGCATTAAAAGTGCATTATAAGGGTACGACAGTGTAGCATTATAATATGGTAGCATTATAAGGACGGGTACGGACGTGTAGGATTATAATAGTAGCATTATAAGGACGGGTAGATCGGACATGTAGCTACATATAATATAGCACATACAGGACGGTACGGACAGTGTGCATTATATAGTAGCATTATAAGGATGGGACGGACAGTGGTAGCCATTTAACTAGTAGCATTATAAGGACGGTACGGACAGTGTAGCATTAAATAATAGCAATTATAAGGATGGGTACGGACAGTGTAGCATTATAATAGTAGCATTATAAGGATGGGTACGGACAGTGTAGCATTATAATAGTAGCATTATAAGGATGGGTACGGACAGTGTAGTAGTTATAATAGTAGCATTCATAGGAAGGGTACGGACAGTGTAGCATTATAATAGTAGCATTATAAGGACGGGTACGGACAGTGAAGCATTATAATAGTAGCATTATAAGGACGGTACGGACAGTGTAGCAGTATATAGTAAGCATTATAAAGGACGGGGTACTGACAGTGTAAGCATTATAATAGTATTATAGATGGACGGACAGTTAGTATTAAAAGTAGCTTATAGGAGGGTACGGACCAGTGTAGCATTATAATAGTAATTATAAGGATGGGTACGGACAGTGTAGCATTATACAAGAAGCATTATAAGGACGGGTAACGGACATGTAGCATTATCAATGTAGTCATTATAAGACTGGGTACGGACAGTGTAGTCTTTAATAGTAGCATTATAAGGACGGGCGGACAGTGTAGCTTATAATAGTAAGCAGGTGTGTGTATAAGGATAGGTGGTACGTGACAGTTAGCTTATAATAAGTAAGTCATTATAAGGATGGGTACGATGAGTGTGTAGTTTATAAATAGTAGCATTATAAGACGGGTACGGACAGTGTAGCATTATAATAAAGTACATTATAATGCGGTTACGGCAAGTGTAGCTATGATAGGTGAGCATTATAGGACTGGTACGGACAGTGTAGCATTAATAATGTAGCATTATAGGATGGTACGGACATGGTAACATTATAATAGTAGCATTATAAGATGGGGTACGGACAGTGTAGAGTTATAATAGTCATTATAAGGATGGACGGACTGTCTACATTATAATAGTAGCATTATAAGGACGGTACGGACAGTGTAGCATTATAATAGTACATTATAAGGACGGGTACGAGGACAGTGTAGATTATCAATAGTAACATTACAGGTACATTGGGTACGGACAGTGTAGCATTATAATAGTCAGCATTAAAGGACTGGGGACGGACAGTGTAGTAGTTATAATGTAGCATTATAAGGATGGGTACGGACTGTAGCATTATAATATTAGCATTATAGGATGTGGTACGGACAGTGTAATATAGTAGCATTATATGAGGACGGGTACGGACAGTGTATGCATTTAATAGTAGCATTATATAAGGACGGGGACGGACAGTGTAGTAGTTATAATAGTAGCATTATAAGGATGGGTACGGACAGTGTCGTAGTTATAATAGTAGCATTATAAAGGATGGGTACGGACGGTGTAGTATTATAATAGTAGCATTATAAGGATGGGTACGGACAGTGTAGCATTATACTAAGTAGCCCATTATAGGATGGGTACGAGACATGTGTAGTAGTTTAATAGTAGCATTATAAGGATGGGTGTAACGGACGTGTAGCATTCTAATAGATAGCATTATAGTTGTCCGATGGGTACGGACAGTGTAGCATTATAATAGTAGCATTATAAGGACGGGTACTGACGTGTAGCTTATAATAGTATGCATTATAAGGTGGTAACGGACGTGGTAGTATTATAATAGTAGCATATAAGGATGGGTACGACGAGTGTAGCATTACTAATGTAGCATTATAGGATGGGTAAGACAGTGGTAGTTAGTATTAGGGTACGGACAGGTTGTACATTATATAGTAGCATTATAAGGACGGGTACGGACAGTGTAGCATTATAATAGTAGCATTATAAGGACGGGTACGGACAGTGTAGCATTATAATAGTAGCATTATAAGGACGGGTACGGACAGTGTAGCATTATAATAGTAGCATTATAAGGACGGGTACGGACAGTGTAGCATTATAATAGTAGCATTATAAGGACGGTTACGGACAGTGTAGCATTATAATATACATATAAGGATGGGTACGGACAGTGAGCATTATAATTAGCATTATAAGGATGGGTACGGACAGTGTAGTATTATAAAGTAGCATTATAAGGATGGCTACGACGTGTAGCTTATAATATAGCAATTATAAGGATGGGAACGGACAGTGTGTTATTTATAATAGTACATTATAAGGATGGTCGGGACAGTGTACATTTAATGTAGCATATGGAGGACTGACAGTGTAGTAGTTATAATCGTAGCATTATAAGGTGGTACGGACAGTGTGCATTATAATAGCATTAAGGGTTTACGGACGTGTAGTAGTTTAATTAGCATTATAAGGATGTACGGAAGTGTAGTTATATATACATTTAGGACGGGTACGGGCAGGTAGTGTTAAATGTAGCCGTGAGGATGGGTCAAGTGTGATTATTTTATATATAAGATGTACCGGACCGGGTAGTATAATACATAGTAGCATTATAAGGAACGGTACTGACAGTTAGCAATACGATTAAAGATGTACGACTGGCATTCTCATAGTAGCATATAGGGATGGGTACTGCCAGTGGTAGCATTATATAGTAGCATTATAAGTACTGGGGTGTACGTGACAGTGTAGTCATTATGATAGATAGCATTATATAGAGTTACGGAACATGTATCAATTCATATAGTACATCTAGGAAGGGCGATCGTGGGTAGCATTATAATAGTGAGCATTGATACATGGACGGGGAAGGACAGTGTAGTAGTAGAAAATCAGCATTATTAAGGATGTACGGAGTTGTCGTCATTTATAGTGCATTAATAAGGATGGGGTAGACATGTAGTATTTGGCGATCTTGGTGATTGATGATTCAGTTCACATTCTACCATCCCTTAGTCAATCCATATCTGACACTGATGTGAATGTCCTAACGTTGTGGTAATTACACTAGACTGAGGTCCTGTGGGGATGTGGGAATCTCTGTTACCAGACCAAAGGAACTTACTATCACGTGTCATCCGGTCCACATGGGGGGGCATGTGATCACTAATGCTACGTTGTGTGTGTCCTCTCCGGAATAGTATAACTTCCGCCTGTCCCACTTGAGCTGTCCAGGTAAGAACCGAAGCTGTTTGTATCCAGGATGTGTTGCGTGGTACGGCAGCAGAGAATCGGAGCATGTCTAGGTGTGCTGGATACTGTATACCGACTATATACCGCCCCTGGGGTAGAGCTCCATATTTCTACTACATAATTCCAATGAATGGACAGTAATAGGACCTAAATAACAACATGGGGGATGCTGGGAGATGTAACCCCATGGTACTTAGTGTGTGTCAGGTAATAACACGGCGGATGCTGGGAGATGTAACCCCATGGTACTGTGTGTGTGTCAGGTAATAACAGGGGATGCTGGAGATGTACACATGGTACTACTGTTTGTGTCAGTAATAACACGGGGATCTGGAAATGTAATCCATGGGACTGTGGGTGTGTCAGTATACACGGGGATGCTGGGAGATTCATCCCATGGTACTGTGTGTGTGTGTCAGTAATACACGGGGGGATGCTGGGAGATGTAATCCCATGGTACTGTGTGTGTGTCAGGTAATAACAGGGGGGAGTGGGAGATGTAATCCCATGGTACTGTGGTGTGTGTCAGGTAATAACCATGGGGAATGCTGGGGATGTAACCCAGTGGTACTGTGTGTGTGTCAGGTAAACATGGGGGATGCTGGGGATGTAATCCCATGGTACTGTGTGTGTGTGCAGGTAAATCACGGGGGATGCTGGGAGATGTAATCCCATGGTACTTGTGTGGTGTCAGGTAAAACAGTGGGATGCTGGGATGTAATCCCATGGTACTGTGTGTGTGTCAGGTAATAACATGGGGGATGCTGGGAGATGTAATCCCATGGTACTGTGTTGTGTCAGGTAATAACACGGGGGATGCTGGGAGATGTAATCCCATGGTACTGTGTGTGTGTCAGGTATAACAGGGGGATGCTGGGAGATGTATCCCATGGTACTGTGTGTGTGTCAGGTAATACATGGGGATGCTGGGAGATGTAACCCATGGTACTGTGTGTGTGTCAGGTAAAACATGGGGGATGCTGGAGATGTAACCCATGGTAGTGTGGTGTGTCAGTACAACATGGGGGATGCGGGATATTTAATCCCATGGTACTGTGTGTGTGTCAGGTAATAACACGGGATGCTGGAGATGTACCATGGTACTGTTGGTGTGTCAGGTAAGTAACAGGGGGATGCTGGGAGATGTAATCCCATGGTACTGTGTGTGTGTCAGTAATAACATGGGGATGCTGGGAGATGTAACCCATGGTACTGTGTGTGTGTCAGGTAATAACATGGGGATGCTGGGAGATGTAACCCCATGGTACTGTGTGTGTGTCAGGTAAAACATGGGGGATGCTGGGAGATGTAATCCCATGGTACTGTGTGTGTCAGGTAACAACATGGGGGATGCTGGGAGATGTAATCCCATGGTACTGTGTGTGTGTCAGGTAATACAACGGGGATGCTGGGAGATGTAATCCCATGGTACTGTGTGTGTGTCAGGAATACACAGGGGGATGCTGGGAGATGTAATCCCATGGTACTGTGTGTGTGTCAGGTGATAACATGGGGGATGCTGGGAGATGTAATCCCATGGTACTGTGTGTGTGTCAGGTAATACATGGGGATGCTGGGAGATGTTCCCATGTACTGTGTGTGTGTCAGTAATAACTGGGGGATGCTGGGAGATGTAATCCCATGGTACTGTGTGTGGTGTCAGGTATAACATGGGGGATGCTGGGAGATGTAATCCCATGGTACTGTTGTGTGTGTCAGGTAATAACATGGGGGATGCTGGGAGATGTAATCCCATGGTACTGTGTGTGTGTGTCAGGTAATAACATGGGGGATGCTGGGAGATGTATCCCATGGTACTGTGTGTGTGTCAGGTAATAACATGGGGGATGCTGGGAGATGTAATCCCATGGTACTGTGTGTGTGTTCAGGTAATAACATGGGGGATGCTGGAGATGTAATCCCATGGTACTGTGTGTGTGTCAGGTAATCAACATGGGGATGCTGGGAGATGTAATCCCATGGTACTGTGTGTGTGTCAGGTAATAACATGGGGGATGCTGGGAGATGTAATCCCATGGTACTGTGTGTGTGTCAGGTGATACATGGGGGATGCTGGGAGATGTAATCCCATGGTACTGTGTGTGTGTCAGGTAACAACATGGGGGATGCTGGGAGATTAATCCCATGGTACTGTGTGTGTTTCATGGTAACAACATGGGGGATGCTGGGAGATGTAATCCCATGTATCTGTGGTGTGTCAGGTAACAACATGGGGATGCTGGGAGATGTAACCCATGGTACTGTGTGTGTGTCGTAGTAATAACATGGGGGATGCTGGGAGATGTAATCCCATGGTTATGTGTGTGTGTCAGTGATAACATGGGGGATGCTGGGAGATTATCCCATGGTACTGTGTGTGTGTCATGTAATAACATGGGGGATGCTGGGAATATGTATCCCCATGGTACTGTGGTGTGTCAGGTAATAACATGGGGGATGCTGGGATGTAATCCCATGGTTCGTTTGTGTCAGGTAACAACAATGGGGATGCTGGAGATGTAATCCCATGGTACTGTGTGTGTGTCTAATAAACATGGGGGATGCTGGGAGATGTAATCCGCATGGTACTGTGTTGTGTGTCAGGTAATAACGGGGGATGCTGGGAGATGTAATCCCATGGTACTGTGTGTTGTGTCAGGTAAACAAGGGGGATGCTGGAGATGTAATCCCATGGTACGTGTGTGTGTAGGTGTCAGGATACACGGGGATGCTGGGAGATGTACCCCATGGTACTGTGGTGTGTGTCAGGTAAAACAGGGGGATGCTGGGAGATGTAATCCCATGTACTGTGTGTGTGTCGTAACATCGGGGATGCTGGAGATGTAATCCCATGGTACTGTGTGTGTCAGGTAATAACATGGGGATGCTGGGAGATGTAATCCCATGGTACTGTTGTTGTGTCAGGTAATAACATGGGATCTGGGAGATGTAACCCATGGTACTGTGTGTGTGTCAGTGTAACACGGGGGATGCTGGGAGATGTAATCCATGGTACTGTGTTGTGTCAGGTAAAACAGGATGCTGGGGAGATGTAATCCCATGTACTGTGTGTGTGTCAGGTAATACACGGGGGATGCTGGGAGATGTACCCCATGGTACTGTGTGTGTGGGTCAGGTAATAACATGGGGGATGCTGGGAGATGTAATCCCATGGTACTTGTGTGTGTCAGGTAACAACATGGGGGATGCTGGGAGATGTAATCCCATGGTACTGGGTGTGTGTCAGGTAATAACATGGGGGATGCTGGGAGATGTAATCCCATGGTACTTATTGGGTGGGGTTCAGTAATAACATGGGGATGCGGGGAGATGTAACCCCCTGGACTGTGTGTTGTGTCAGGAATAACATGGGGGATGCTGGGAGATGTAACCCCAGGTACTGTGTGTTTGCAGTTAAATAACCGGGGGATGCTGGGAGATGTAATCCCATGGTACTTAGTGTGTGTCAGGTAACAACATGGGGGATGCTGGGAGATGTAATCCCATGGTACTGTGTGTGGTTAATAACATGGGGGATGCTGGGAGATGTAATCCCATGGTACTGTGTGTGTGTCAGGTATAACATGGGGAATGCTGGGAGATGTAATCCCATGGTACTGTGTGGTGTCAGGTAAAACATGGGATGCTGGGAGATGTAATCCCATGGTACTTTGTGTGTCAGTAACAACATGGGGATGCTGGAGATGTATCCCATGGTACTACTTGTGTGTGTGTCAGGTAACAACATGGGGGATGCTGGGAGATGTAATCCCATGGTACTGTGTGTGTGTCAGGTAATAACATGGGGGATGCTGGGAGATGTAACCCCATGGTACTGTGTGTGTCAGGTAATAACATGGGGGATGCTGGAGATGTAATCCCATGGTACGTGTGTGTGTGTCAGTAACAACATGGGGATGCTGGAGATGTAATCCCATGGTACTGTGTGTGTCAGGTAATAACATGGGGGATGCTGGGAGATGTAACCCCATGGTACTTAGTGTGTGTCAGGTAATAACATGGGGATCCTGGGAGATGTAATCCCATGGTACTGTGTGTGTCAGGGAATAACATGGGGGATGCTGGGAGATGTAATCCCATGGTACTGTGTGTGTGTCAGGTAATAACATGGGGGATGCTGGGAGATGTAATCCCCTGGTACTGTGTGTGTCAGGTAATAACATGGGGGATTGCTGGGAGATGTAATCCCATGGTACTGTGGTGTGTCAGGTACAACATGGGGGATGCTGGGGAGATGTAATCCCATGGTACTGTGTGTGTGTCAGGTATAACACGGGGGATGCTGGGAGATGTAATCCCATGGTACTGTGTGTGTGTCAGGTAATAACATGGGGGATGCTGGGAGATGTAATCCCATGTACTGTGTGTGTGTCAGGTAACAACATGGGGAATGCTGGGAGATGTAACCCCATGGTACTTAGTGTGTGTCAGGTAATAACATGGGGATGCTGGGAGATGTAATCCCATGGTACTGTGTGTGTGTCAGGTAACAACACGGGGGATGCTGGGAGATGTAATCCCATGGTACTGTGTGTGTGTCAGGTAACAACACGGGGGATGCTGGGAGATGTAATCCCATGGTACTGTGTGTGTGTCAGGTAACAACATGGGGGATGCTGGGAGATGTAACCCATGGTACTGTGTGTGTGTCAGGTAACAACATGGGGGATGCTGGGAGATGTAACCCCATGGTACTGTGTGTGGTAGGTAATACAGGGGGATGCTGGGAGATGTAACCCATGGTACTGTGTGTGTGTCGGGTAATAACATGGGGGATGCTGGGAGATGTAACCCCATGGTACTGTGTGTGTGTCGGGTAATAACATGGGGGATGCTGGGAGATGTAACCCGATGGTACTGTGTGTGTGTCGGGTAACAACATGGGGGATGCTGGGAGATGTAACCCCATGGTACTGTGTGTGTGTGTCAGGTAACAACATGGGGGATGCTGGGAGATGTAATCACATGGTACTGTGTGTGTCAGGTAATAAAATGGGGGATGCTGGGAGATGTAATCCTATGGTACTATGTGTGTGTCAGGTAACAACATGGGGGATGCTGGGAGATGTAATCCCATGGTACTGTGTGTGTGTCAGGTAATAACATGGGGGATGCTGGGAGATGGTAATCCCATGGTACTGTGTGTGTGTCAGGTAACAACACGGGGGATGCTGGGAGATGTAACCCCATGGTACTGTGTGTGTGTCAGGTAACAACACGGGGGATCTGGGAGATGTAATCCCATGGTACTTAGTGTGTGTCAGGTAATAACACGGGGGATGCTGGGAGATGTAACCCCATGGTACTGTGTGTGTGTCAGGTAACAACATGGGGGATGCTGGGAGATGTAACCCCATGGTACTGTGTGTGTTGTCAGGTAAACACGGGGGATGCTGGGAGATGTAATCCCATGGTACTGTGTGTGTGCATGTATAACATGGGATGCTGGGAGATGTAATCCCATGGTACTGTGTGTGTGTCAGGTAATAACATGGGGGATGCTGGGAGATGTAATCCCATGGTACTGTGTGTGTGTCAGGTAATAACATGGGGATGCTGGGAGTGTATCCATGGTACTTAGTGTGTGTCAGGTAACAACACGGGGATGCTGGAGATGTAACCCATGGTACTTGTGTGTGTGTCAGGTAATAACACGGGGGATGCTGGGAGATGTAACCCCATGGTACTTAGTGTGTGTCAGGTAATAACACGGGGGATGCTGGGAGATGTAATCCCATGGTACTGTGTGTGTGTCAGGTAATAACATGGGGATGCTGGGAGATGTAATCCCATGGTACTGTGTGTGTGTGTCAGGTAATAACATGGGATTCTGGGAGTTTAACCCCATGGTACTTAGTGTGTGTCAGGTAATAAACATGGGGATGCTGGGGAGTAATCCCATGGTACTTAGTGTGTGTTCAGGTAATAACAGGGGGATGCTAGGAGATTTAATCCCATGGTACTGTGTGTGTTCAGGTATAACATGGGGATGCTGGATGTAATCCCATTGTACTTAATGTGTGGTCAGGTAATAAACATGGGGGATGCTGGAGATGTAACCCCATGGTCCTTAGTGTGTGTCAGGTAACAACATGGGGATGCTGGAGATGTAATCCCCATGGTACTAGTGTGTGTCAGGTAACAACCACGGGGATGCTGGGAGATGTAATCCCATGGTGCTTAGTGTGTGTCAGGTACACATGGGATGCTGGGAGATGTAACCCCATGTTACTTAGTGTGTGGTCAGGTAATAACATGGGGGATGCTGGGATGTAATCCCATGGTACTGTGTGTTGTCAGGTAACAACATGGGGGATGCTGGAGATGTAGTCCCATGGTATGTTGTGTTTGTCAGGTAACAACATGGGGGATGCTGGAGATGTAATCCCATGGTACTGTGTGTGTGTCAGGTATAACACGGGGATGCTGGGATTGTAATCCCATGGTACTGGTGTGTGTCAGGTAATAACATGGGGATGCTGGGAGTGTACCCATGGTTACTTAGTGGTGTTGTCGGTTACAACATGGGGATGCTGGGAGATGATCCCATGGTACGTGTGGTGTCAGGTAATAACATGGGGATCGGGTGGGAGATGTAATCCCATGGTACTGTGTGTGTGTCAGGTAATAACACGGGGGCATGCTGGAGATGTATCCCATGGTACTGTGTTGTGTCAGGTAATAACACGGGGGATGCTGGGAGATGTAATCCATGTACTGTGTGTGTGTCAGTGTAACAACATGGGGGATGCTGGGAGATTTAATCCCATGGTACTGTGTGTGTTCAGGTAAACACATGGGGGAATGCTGGAGATGTAATCCCATGGTACTGTGGTGTGTGAGGTAATACACGGGGATGCTGGGATATAACCCATGGTACTGGTGTGTGTGCCGGTAACACATGGGGGAATGCTGGGAGATGTAATCCATGGACTGTGTGTGTGTCAGGTAACAACATGGGGGATGCTGGGAGATGTAATCCCATGGTATTGTGTGTGTGTCAGGTAACAACATGGGGGATGCTGGGAGATTTAATCCCATGGTACTGTGTGTGTGTCAGGTAACAACATGGGGGATGCTGGGAGATGTAATCCCATGGTACTGTGTGTGTGTCAGGTAATAACATGGGGAATGCTGGGAGGTGCAGTCTCATGGTACTGTCGGGAGTATGATGGAGGATGCTGGGAGTGTAGTCTCATGGTATCTCCGTTTTAGGTCACGTTTCCGGATGTCGCCATTTACTTCACTCACCAGGGACGAGTGGGAGCAGCTTGAGTGAGGAGCAAAGGTCCTTTACAAGGAGTGATGATGGAAATACCAGACAATCCTGTGGCTTGTAGGTTCTGTCCCTGTACCATAGACTATGATAAGGTTTCATATCCCAGTGTATATACCATAGACTATGATAAGGTTTCATATCCCAGTGTATATACCATAGACTATGATAAGGTTTCATATCCCAGTGTATATACCATAGCTATGAAGGTTTCATATCCCAGTGTATATACCATAGACTATGATAAGGTTTCATATCCCAGTGTATATACCATAGACTATGATAAGGTTTCATATCCCATGTATATACCATAACTATGATAAGGTTCATATCCCTGTATTACCATAGACTATGATAAGGTTTCATATCCCGTGTATATCCCATAGACATATAAGTTTCATACCCAGTGTATACCAGACTTGATAAGGCATATCCCAGTGTATACCAGAGACTATGAATAAGGTTTCATATCCCATTGTATATACCATAGACTATATAGGTTTCATATCCCAGTGTCTGTACCATGACTAGATAAGGTTTTTCTATCCCAGTTATATACCATAGACTATGATAAGGTTTCATATCCAGTGTATATACCATAGACTATGATAAGGTTTCAGATCCCAGTGTTATACCATAGACTATGATAAGGTTTCATATCCCAGTGTATATACCATGAGACTATGATAAGGTTTCATATCCCAGTGTTAAACCATGACTATGATAGGTTTCATAGCCCAGTGTATACCATAGACTATATGGTTTAAATATCCCAGTGAATTACCATAGACTATGATAAGGGTTCTCATATCCCAGTGGTAATACCATAGACATGATAAGGTTTCTATCCCGATGTATATACCATCGACATGATAAGGTTTCATATCCCAGTGTAATATCCCATAGACTATGATAGGTTTCCATATCCCAGTGGATTACCATAGACATGATAAGGTTTTCATATCCCAGTGATATACCATATCTATGATAAGGTTTCATATCCCAGTGTGTATATACCATAGACTATGTAATGTTTCAATATCCCAGTGTATGTACCATAGACTATGATAAGGTTTCATATCCCAGTGTATATAACCATAGACTATGATAAGTTTCATATCCCAGTGTAATACCATAGACTATGATAAGGTTTCATATCCCAGTGTTATATACCATAGACTATGATAAGGTTTCATATCCCAGTGTATGTAACCATAGACTATGATAAGGTTTCATATCCCAGTGTATATACCATAGACTGATAAGGTTTCATATCCCAGTGTAGTACCATACTATGATAAGGTTCATATCCCAGTGTATGTACCATAGACTATGATAAGGTTACTATCCCAGTGTATAACCATAGACTATGATAAGGTTTTCATATCCCAGTGTATGTACCATAGACTATGATAAGGTTTCATATCCCAGTGTATGTACCATAGACTATGATAAGGTTTCATATCCCAGTGTATATACCATAGACTATGATAAGGTTTCATATCCCAGTATATATACCATAGACTATGATAAGGTTTATATCCCAGTGTATGTACCATAGACTATGATAAGGTTACATATCCCAGTGTATGTACCATAGACTATGATAAGGTTTCATATCCCAGTGTATGTACCATAGACTATGATAAGGTTTCATATCCCAGTGTATGTACCATAGACTATGATAAGGTTTCATACCCGTGTATATACCATAGACTATGAGGTTCATATCCCAGTGTATTACCATAGACTATGATAAGGTTACATATCCCAGTGTATGTACCATAGACTATGATAAGGTTACATATCCCAGTGTATTACCATAGACTATGATAGGTTCATATCCCAGTGTATAACCATAGACTATATAGTTTCATACCCAGGTATGACCATAGACTATGATAAGGTTTCATATCCCAGTGTATGTACCATAGACTATGATAAGGTTTCATATCCCAGTGTATGTACCATAGACTATGAAGGTTTCTATCCCAGTGTATGTACCATAGACTATGATAAGGTTTCATATCCCAGTGTATGTACCATAGACTATGATAAGGTTTCATATCCCAGTGTATATACCATAGACTATGATAAGGTTTCATATCCCAGTGTATGTACCATAGACTATGATAAGGTTTCATATCCCAGTAACCATGACTATGAAGTTCATCCCATGTAGTTACCATATCCTTGATAAGGTTTCATTCCCATGTATGTACCATCGACTATGATAAGGTTTACATATCCCAGTGTATGTACCATAGACTATAAGGTTCATATCCCAGTGTATTACCAGAGACAATGATAAGGTTTCATATCCCAGTGTATGTACCATAGACTATGATAAGGTTTCATATCCCATTGTATGTACCATAGACTATGATACAGGTTTCATATCCCAGTGTATAACCATAGACTATGATAAGGTTCATTACCAGTGTATATCCATAGACTATGATAAGGTTTCATATCCCAGTGTTATACCATAGACTATGATAAGGGTATATCCCAGTGTATATACCATAGACTATGATAAGGTTCATATCCCAATATACCATAGACTATGATAAGGTTTCATATCCCAGTGTATATACCATAGACTATGATAAGGTTTCATATCCCAGTGTATATACCATAGACTATGATAAGGTTTCATATCCCAGTGTATATACCATAGACTATGATAAGGGTTTCATATCCCAGTGTATATACCATAGACTATGATAAGGTTTCATATCCCAGTGTATATACCATAGACTATGATAAGGTTTCATATCCCAGTGTATGTACCATAGACTAATGTAATTAATGTAATTAAACCAGCCACCTATGGGTAACAGATTATATACAGTGTATCTATCTATGGAATGTAATTAAACCAGCCACCTATGGGTAACAGATTATATACAGTGTATCTATCTATAGAATGTAATTAAACCAGCCATCTATGGGTAACAGATTATATACAGTGTATCTATCTATAGAATGTAATTAAACCAGCCACCTATGGGTAACAGATTATATACAGTGTATCTATCTATAGAATGTATTAAACCAGCCATCTATGGGTCAGATTATATACAGTGTATCTATCTATAGAATGTAATTAAACCAGCCATCTATGGGTAACAGAATTATATACAGTGTAATCTATCTATGGAATGTAATTAAACCAGCCCATCTATGGGTAACAGATTATATACAGTGTATCTATCTATAGAATGTAATTAAACCAGCCACCCTATGGTAACAGATTATATACAGTGTATCTATCTATGAATGTAATTAAACCAGCCATCTATGGGTACAGATTATATACAGTGTATCTATCTATAGAATGTAATTAAACCAGCCACCTATGGGTAACAGATTATATACAGTGTATCTATCTATAGAATGTAATTAAACCAGCCACCTATGGGTAACAGATTATATACAGTGTATCTATCTATAGAATGTATTAAACCAGCCATCTATGGTAACAGATTATATACAGTGTATCTATCTATGGAATGTAATTAAACCAGCCACCTATGGGTAACAGATTATATACAGTGTATCTATCTATAGAATGTAATTAAACCAGCCATCTATGGGTAACAGATTATATACAGTGTATCTGTCTACTATAGAATGTAACAATACAATGTATGTTACATTGTAGTTAATGTTTTCTTATTACAATAGACAGATGCATTGTATTTGGTTTCCCACGGATATGAAAGATTGATTTGTAAAGTGGAAACCTTTAAAAGCCCACCCTGTCTCCGTTACCCACCCTGTCTCCGTTACCCACCCTGTCTCCATAACCCACCTGGAAAACATAGTTTGAATAAACTTTCACTTTTTATTATTTTTGTTTTACTGTAGGTCGTCCTGACATCATATACAGAATTGAATTGGGAGTTGAACCTTTTGTGGACACCCACAATGTCCATCCAGCCTTGATCGGTAAGTGGCCTAACAATACAGGATCCCTGGTTTCCATCTTCTCTTGTGTAGTGCAGCAGTGGGTATGAGTGGACAGAAAGTGTCTTATGGAAAACATATGTGTATATGACAGGGGTGCCCAACGCAGCCGATGCTGGGGACTGCACTAGCGACACTGAACACCGTCCACGCCCACCCGTGGCTCCATGTGGGATGGATGTATATACAACATAATACATGGATGTGTAGATATATGACATAATCCATGGATGTATAAATGACTTGTCACAATACATGGATGTAATATGATGTGACATAATAATGTATTTAAGGATATGACATAATACATGGTATGTATATATATGACATATACATGGGCACAATTTATAATGGGAGCAGCAGTGGAATATTTCCTTAAATCACAAGGCTACGTCCCATTGGGTGTATCATGTCTACCTTCCTACAAGGCTACGTCCCTTGGTGTATCATGTCTACCTTCCATACAGGCTACGTCCCATTGTGTATCATGTCTACCTTCCTACAGGCTACGTCCCATTGGTGTATCATGTCTACCTTCCATACAAGGCTACGTCCCTGGTGTATCATGTCTACCTTCCATACAAGGCTACTCCATTGGTGTACATGCACCTTCCATTCCACTGCCTGTCGATATGATCTAATCCAGTAAATGGAGTAATAATTAGTCACATCATAACTGTACAAACTCCCAAACAGTCCAATACAGAACCTGTCATGGTGGGATGATACCCTGTGTATTGTATTCCCCCTTCTGTATTGACCTTACAGAAACTGTCATGGTGGGAAGATACCCTGTGTATTGTATTCCCCCTTCTGTATTGGACCTTTACAAAACCCTCATGGTGAGAGATACCCTGTTGTATTGTATTCCTCCCCCTTCTGTATTGGACCTTTACAGAACCCTCATGGTGGAAAATACCCTGTGTATTGTATTCCCCCTTCTGTATTGGACCTTTACAGACCTGTCATGGTGGGAAGATACCCTGTGTATTGTATTCCCCCTTCTGTATTGGACCTTTACAGAACCGTCATGGTGGGAAATACCCTGTGATTGTATTCCCCCTCTGTATTGACCTTTACAAAACCGTCATGGTGGGAAGATACCCTGTGTGTATTGTATTCCTCCCCCTTCTGTATTGGACCTTTACAGAACCCGTCATGGTGGGAAGATACCCTGTGTATTGTATTCCCTCTTCTGTATTGGACCTTTACAGAACCGTCATGGTGGGAAGATACCCTGTGTATTGTATTCCCCTCTTCTGTATTGGACCTTTAAAGAACCGTCATGGTGGGAAGATACCCTGTGTATTGTATTCCCTCTTCTGTATTGGCCTTTACAGAACCTGTCATGGTGAGAAGATACCCTGTGTATTGTATTCCCCCTCTGTATTGGACCTTTACAGAACCTGTCATGGTGAGAAGATACCCTGTGTATTGTATTCCCCCTTCTGTATTGGACCTTTACGAACAGTCATGGTGGGAAGATACCCTGTGTATTGTATTCCCTCTTTTGTATTGGACCTTTACAGAACCTGTCATGGTGAGAAGATACCCTGTGTATTGTATTCCCAACCCCTTTTGTATTGGACCTTTACAGAACCTGTCATGGTGGGAGATACCCTGTGTATTGTATTCCCTCTTCTGTATTGGACCTTTACAGAACCTGTCATGGTGAGAAGATACCCTGTGTATTGTATTCCCCCTTCTGTATTGGACCTTTACAGAACCTGTCATGGTGGGAAGATACCGGTGTATGTATTCCCCCTTCTGTATTGGACCTTTACAGAACCTGTCATGGTGAGAAGAACCCTGTGTATTGTATTCCCCCTCTCTTCTGTATTGGACCTTTACAGAACCTGTCATGGTGGAAGATACCCTGTGTATTGTATTCCCCCTCTGTATTGGACCTTTACAGAACCTGTCATGGTGGGAAGATACCCTGTGTATTGTATTCCCCCTTCTGTATTGGACCTTTACAGAACCTGTTCATGGTGAGGAAGATACCCTGTGTATTGTATTCCCCCTTCTGTATTGGACCTTTACAGAACCTGTCATGGTGAGAATACCCTGTGTATTGTATCCCCCCTTCTGTATTGACCTTTACAGACCTGTCATGGTGAGAAGATACCCTGTGTATTGTATTTCCCCTTCTGTATTGGACCTTTACAGAACCTGTCATGGTGAGAGAATACCCTGTGTATTGTATTCCCCTTCTGTATTGGACCTTTACAGAAACTGCTCATGGTGGAAGATACCCTGTGTATTGTTATTCCCTCTTCTTGTATTGTACATGGCAGACAGTTGGTGTCGAACCCCCCCACCTCTATTTAGGCTTGGTTTCTTTATTTTCACATAAATGGCCTCCTTAACACCTCTCTTGAACCAGTCACTTTCCTTTGCCAATATGTTAACATTACAATCTTCAAAGGTATGTCCTTTATCCTTAAGATGCAGGTACACGGCTGAGTCCTGACCTGAGGAATTCCTATTTAATACTATGTGTTACTGTATTTGTTACTATTTAATACTATGTGTTACTGTATTTGTTACTATTTAATACTATGTGTTACTGTATTACTATTTAATACTAAGTGTTACTGTATTACTATTTAATGCTACGTGTTACTGTGTTTATTACTACGTATTATTATTATTATTATTATTATTATTACTACTGTATTTATTACTA
>JAACNH010000478.1:145270-180306 GCA_019447015.1 Hymenochirus boettgeri | reverse complement strand
TAGTTACATACGTTAAACATAGTATGGAGGTGTGTATAAAGGATAGAATCCATCTAGTCCAACCTTTATACCCACCATAAGTATGGTATAACAGTTACATAGAAACATAGTATGGAGGTTGTATAGATAAAGAAATACGCATCTAATCACAACTTATACTTTCCCATAATGTTCTGAGAACAGATTTATAGTAACATAGAATTGGAGGTTGTATAAAGACATTACGTCAATTAGTCCCAACCCTTTATACCCTACCCATTAAGTCTGTAAAACAGTTACATAGTAAAATAGTATTGGAGGTTGTATAAACATACTCCATATAGTCCAACCCTTATAACCCTACCAATAATGCGTATAACAGTTAACATAGGTAACAAGTATGGAGGTGGTATTAAGAAATGACGTCCATGCTAATCCAACCTTTATAGCCCTACCCAAAATGTCGTATAACACTGACAGTTAACATGGTATTGGAGGTGAATAAAAATATACGTCATCTAGCCAACCTTTATTACCCTACCCAAATGTCTGTATAAACAGTGCCATAGTAAATAGTATGGAGGTTGATAAGACATAAGTCCATCTTTAGTCCAACATGTATACCCAGACCAATAATGTCTGTCCAATACTATGTTACTAGTAACCATAGTATTGGAGGTTCATGTAACTGTTATACAGACATTATGGGGAGGTAAAAGGTGGACTAGATGGACGTATGTCGCTTAACAACCTCCAATACTATGTACTAGAATGTTTATACAGACATTATGAGGTAGGTAGGTATAAAAGGTGGACTAGATGGACCTAGGTCTTATTACAACTCCAATACTATGGTTACTATGTACTGTTTATACAGACATTATGGGTAGGGTAATAAATGTTTGACTAGATGGAGTTATGTCTTTATACACCCGCCAATACTGTGTTTACATGTAAAAGGTCTTTATACAGACTTAAGGGTAGGATATAAAGTCGGACTAGATGGACGTATTCTTATACAACCTCCAATATTATGTTACTATGTAACTGTAAAATACCCGCATGTCCGACCTATCACAGTTGGGTAAGGGTAAAAGGTGGACTAGACGGACGCGATGTGTTTTACTACCACCAATTCCAAGCCTAAATGGCTATGTGACAGGGTTACAAAATCGCCCGCCAGTGTTACAAATAGCCCGCAGTGTACAAAGAGCCCGCCAGGTATCAAATAGGCCCGCCCCAGTGTACAAATAGCCCGCCAGTGTACAATAGGCCGCCAGTGTTACAAACGCCCGCCAGGTGTACAAATAGCCGCCAGTCAGGTACAAATAGCCCGCCCGGCTACAATTGCCCGGCCCAGTATAAATAGCCGCCGTGATTAAATAGCCGCAAGTGTAAACCGTTAGCCGCCAGGTTAAAAGGAGCCGCCAGTGTATAAATAGCCAGCCAGTGTATAAATAAGCCCGCCAGTGTATAAATAGCCCGCCCTGTATACCTAGCCCGCCAGTGTAAAAATAGCCCGCCATCGTATAAATAGCCCGCCAGTGTTATACCTAGCCCGCCAGTGTATAAATAGCCCGCCGTGTATAAATAGCACGCCAGTGGATAAATAGCCCGCCAGTGTACAAATAGCCGCCAGTGTACAAATAGCCCGCCAGTGTTACAAAATAGCCCGCAGTGTACAATAGCCCGCCAGTGTATAAATAGCCTGCCAGTGTATACCTTGCCCCCCAGTGTATAATAGCCGCCACTGTATACCTAGCCCGCCAGTGTATAAAATAGACCGCCGTGTCTACCTAGCCTGCAGTGTATAAAATTGCCCCCGCCAGTTGTTATAAATAGCCCGCCCGTGGATGAAATAAGCCCGCCAGTGTATAAATAGCACGCCAGTGTATACCTAGCCAGCCAGTGTATACCTAGCCCGCCAGTGTATACCTAGCCACCGCAAGTGTATAAATAGACCGCAAGTGGATATTTAAATAGCCCGCCAGTGTTATACCAGCCGCCCAGTGTGTATAAATAGCCCGCCACTGTATACCTAGCACGCCAGTGTATACGTAGCCCGCCAGTGTATAAATAGCCCGCCAGTGTATAAATAGCCGCAGTGTATAAAGAGGCACGCAGTGTATACCTAGCCCGCCAGTGTTGTTATTACATAGCCCGCCGTGTATACCTAGCCAGCCAGTGTATAAATAGCGTCCCGCCCAGTGTATATAAAATAAGCCCGCCAAGGTATAAGAGCCCGCCCGTGGAACCTCGCCCAACCGTGTTAAAAATAGCCGCCAGTGTATACCTAGCGCCAGTGTTATACACTAGCCTGCCGGTATAAATAGGCCCCCAGTGTATAAATCGCCCCCAGTGTATAACAGCACGCCAGGTATTAAATAGCCCCCACCAGTGTATAAATAGCCCCCCAGTGTAATAAATAGCCCCCCAGTGTATAAATAGCCCCCCAGTGTATACCTAGCCCCAGTGTATAAAATAGCAGCCCAGTGTTATAAATAGCCCGCAAGTTGTATAAATGGCCCGCCAGTTTAGAAATAGCCCGACCGTTGTTTAAAAGCCCACCAGTGTATACCTAGCCCACCAGTGTATAAATAGCCCCCAGTGTATAAATAGCCCGCCAGTGTTATAAATAGCCAGCCAGTTATAAAATAGCCCGCCAGCAGTCAGTTGTTAAAATAGCCGCCAGTTGTATATAAATAGCCCGCAGTGTATACCTAGCCCCAAGTTTATAAAATAGCCCACCGCCAGGTACAAATAGCCCGCAGTGTTATACTAGCCCGCCAGTGTATGAATAGCCCGCCAGTTGTATGAATAGCCACCAGTTTGTATATGTATAAATAGCCACCAGTGATAATACGGCCCGCCAGTGTATAAAGAGCCCGGCCAGTGTATAATAGCCCGCCAGTGTATAAATAGCCCGCCAGTGTATATAATAAGCCCGCAGGTTTAATAATAGCCCGCCAGTGTATACCTAGCCCGCCAGTGTATAAATAGCCCGCCAGTGTATACCTAGCCGCCAGGGTATGAATGGCCCGCCAGTGTATGAATACCCGCCAGTGTATAAAATTAGCCCGCCAAGTGTATACCTAGCCCGCCAGTCAGTGGTATGAATGGCCCGCCAGTGTATGAATAGCCCGCCAGTGTATAATAGCAAGGCCACAGTGATTTATAAATACCCGCCGCCAGGTATATAAATAGGCCCGCCAGTGTATAAATAGCCGCCAGTGTATTAAATAGCCCACAGTGTATTATAAATAGCCCGACAGTGATAAATAGCTCCGCCAGTGTATAATAGCCCGCCCTAGTGCTTATAAATAGCCCGCCAGTGTATGTATAATTAGCCCGCAGATGTAATAAATGCCCGCCAGTGGTATAAATAGCCCCCAGTGTATAAATAGCCCGCCAGTGTATAAATAGCCCGCCAGTGTATACCTAGCCCGCCATGTTGTATAAAGAGCCCGCCCGTGTAGACCTAGCCCGCCCAGGTGTCTGAATGGCCCGCCAGTGTATAATAGCCCGCCAGGTCTAAATAGCCCCCAGGTATAATAGCCAGCCAGTGTATAAATAGCCGCCAAGTGTATAAAACAAAATTTAGCCCGTCCGTGTATACCTAGCCTGCCAGTGTATACCGAGCCCGCCAGTGTATAAATAGCCCACCAGTGTAAAAATAGCCCACCAGTGTATAAATAGCCCACCAGTGTATAAATAGCCCCCAGTGTATACCTAGCCCCACCAGTGTATACCTAGCCACCAGTGTATAAATAGCCCCCCAGTGGAAAATTAGCCCACCAGTGTAAATAGCCCCCCAGTGATAAATAGCCCGCCAGTGTATACCTAGCCCCCAGTGTATACCTAGCCCGCCAGTGTATAAATAGCCCGCCAGTGTATACCTAGCCCGCCAGTGTATGAATGGCCCGCCAGTGTATAAATAGCCCGCCAGTGTATAAATAGCCCGCCAGTGTATAAAATGCGCCCCCGCCAGTGTATAAATAGCCCGCCAGTGTATAATAGGCCCGACCAGTGTATAAATAGCCCGCCAGTGTATACCCGCCCGCCAGTGTATACCTAGCCCGCCAGTGTTTGTAAAATAAGCCCCACCAGTGTAAAAAAATACCCACCAGTGTCAAAAAATAGCCCCCCCAGTTGGTTTGTAATGTAAAAATAGCCCCCCCAGTGTATACCTAGCCCACAGTGTATAAATAGCCCCCCAGTGTATAAATAGCCCCCCAGTGTATAAATAGCCCCCCAGTGTATAAATAGCCCGCCAGTGGATACATAGACCGCCAGTGGATACCTAGCCCGCCAGTGGATACCTAGCCCGCCAGTGTATAATACCCGCCAGTGTATAAATAGCCCGCCAGTGTTTACCTAGCCCGCCAGTGTATAAATAGCCCGCCAAGGGTATACCCTAGCCCGACAGTTGTATAAATAGCCCGCAGTGTTATAACCTAGGCCCGCCAGTGTATAAATAGCCGCCAGTGTATTATGTATAAATAGCCGCCCGTGTATTACCTAGCCCCCAGTGGATACATAGCCCGCAGTGTATCAATAGCCCGCAGTTGTATAAATAGGACGCCAGGTGTATATAGCCCGCCAGTGTATAAATAGCCCGACAGTGTTAAAATTAGCCCGACCAGGTATACCAGCCCGCCAGTGTATACCTAGCCCGCCAGGGGGTTGTAGTAAATAGCCCGCCAGTGTATACCTAGCCCGGCCAGTGTATGTGGCCCGCCAGTGTATTACTAGCCCGCCAGTGTATAAATAGCCAGCCAGTGATAAATAGCCCGCCAGTGTATAAATAGCACGCAAGTGCTATACCTACCCCAGTGTATAAATAGCCCGCCAGTGTATAAATAGCCCGCCAGTGTATAAAAAGCCCGCCAGTGTATAAATAGCCCGCCGTGTTTATACTAAGTCCCGCCAGTGTATGAATGGCCCGCCAGTGTATAAATAGCCCGCCAGTGTTCATATTACCTAGCCCGCCATTGTAAAATAGCCCGCCCCAGTGTATCCTAGCCCTGCCAGAGTATACTAGCCGCCAGGTATAAAATAGCCCGCCGGTATAAATAGCCCGCCCGTGTATAACTAGACCGCCAGTGTATAAATAGCCCGCCAGTGTATACCTAGCCCGCCAGTGTATGAATGGCCCGCCAGTGTATGAATAGCCCGCCAGTGTATAAATATAGCCCGCCAGTGTATACCTAGCCCGCCAGTGTATGAATGGCCCGCCAGTGTATTGAAAGACCACCAGTGTATAAATAGCTCGCCAGGTTATAAATAAGCCCGCCAGCAGTGTTATAATAGCCGCCAGTGTATTAAATAGCCGCCGTGGATAAATAGCCGCCAGTGATATTAATAGCCCGCCAGTGTATAAATAGCCGCAGTGTGAAATAGCCGCCAGTGTATAAATAGCCCGCCAGTGTATACCCACCCCCCAGGGTATTAAATAGCCCGCCAGTGTTTATAAATAGCCCGCCAGTGTATAAATAGCCCGCCAGTGTATAAATAGCCCGCCAGTGTATAACTAGCCCGCCAGTGTATGAATTGGCCCGCCAGTGTATGAATAGCACGCCAGGTATTTTATACATAGCCCGCCAGTGTATAAATAGCCCGCCAGTTGTTAAATAGCCCGCCAGTGTAAAAATAGCCCGCCAGTGTATAAATAGCCCGCCAGTGTATTACCTAGCCTGCCAGTGTATACCTAGCCCGCCAGTTGATAAATAGCCCACCAGTGTCAAAAATTAAGCCCACCAGTGTATAAATAGCCCAACCAGTGTATAAATAGCCCCCCAGTGTATACCTAGCCCACCAGTGTATACCTAGCCCACCAGGGATATAAAATAGCCCCCACGTGTATAAATAGCCCACCAGTGTATAAATAGCCCCCAGTGTATAAATAGCCGCCAGTGTATACCTAGCCCGCCAGTGTATACCTAGCCCGCCAGTGTATAAATAGCCCGCCAGTGTTATACCTAAGGCCCGCCAGTGTATAAATAGCCCGCCAGTGTATAAATAGCCCCAGTGTTCGATAAATAGCCCGCCCCAGTGTATAAAAGCCCGCCAGTGTATACCTAGCCTGCCAGTGTATACCTAGCCCAGCCAGGGATAAAAAATAGCAAGCCAGTTGTAATTAAAATGTAAAAAATAGCCCACCAGTGTAAAAATAGCCCACCAGTGTAAAAATAGCCCCCCAGTGTAAAAATAGCCCCCCAGTGTATACCTAGCCCACCAGTGTATAAATAGCCCCCCAGTGTTAAAATGCCCACCAGTGTATAAATAGCCCCCCAGGTATAAATAGCCCGCCAGTGGATACCTAGCCCGCCAGTGGATACCTAGCCCGCCAGGGGATACCTAGCCCGCCAGTGTATAAATAGCCCGCCAGTGTATAAATAGCCGCCAGTGTAACCTAGCCCGCCAGTGTATAAATAGCCCGCCAGTGTATACCTAGCCCGCAGTGTATAAAATAGCTCCGCCAGTGTAGAAAGAGACCGCAGTGGTATACCTAGCCCGCCAGTGTATAAATAGCCCGCAGTGTTATTAAATAGCGCAAGTGTGTATAAATAGCCCGCCAGTGTATACCTAGCCCCAGTGTATAAATAGCCCGCCAGTGTATAAATAGCCCGCCAGTGTATACATAGCCGCCAGATGTTAAATAGCCGCCAGTGTATAAATAGCCCGCCAGTGTATACCTAGCCCGCCAGTGTATAAATAGCCCGCCAGTGTTACCTAGCCCGCCAGTGTATAATGGCCAGCCAGTGTATGAAGAGCCCCGCCAGTGTATAAAATTAGCCCGCCCGTTGTATTAACTTATAATAGCCGCCAGGGATAAATAGCCCGCCAGTGTTAGTATACCTAGCCCCCAGTGAAAAAGCCGCCAGTGTATTATTAAATTAGCCCGAGTGTTATAAAAAAGCCCGCAGGTTATAAATAGCCAGCCCGTGTTGTATAAATTAGCCGCCCAAGTGTATTAACGAGCCCGCCAGTGTATAAATAGCCCGCCAGTGTTTACCTAGCCCGCCAGTGTATGAATGGCCCGCCAGTGTATAAATAGCCGCAGTTGTATACCTAGCCCGACAGCAGTGTTATAAAATAGCCCGCCAGTGTATACCTAGCCCGCCAGTGTATACCTAGCCCGCCAGTGTGTAAAAGCCCGCCAGGTATAAATAGCCCGCCAGTGTAAAAATAGCCCACCAGTGTAAAAATAGCCCACCAGTGTAAAAATAGCCCCCCAGTGTAAAAATAGCCCCCCAGTGTAAAAATAGCCCCCAGTGTATACCTAAGCCAGCCAGTGTAAAATAGCCCAGTTGATACTAAAGCCCCCAGTGTATAAATAAGCCCCCCCAGTGTATAAAATTAGCCCGCCAGTGTAACCATAGCCCGCCAGTGTATATAATAGCCGCCAGTGGATACCCTAGCCCGCCAGTGTGTTATAAATAGTCCGCCAGTGGACTAATAGCCCGCCAGGTACTGCCCAGTGTGTATAAATAGCCCGCCAGTTAATAGCCCGATGTACGCCGCCAGTGTATAAATAGCCCGCCATGTTACTAGCGAGGTTATACCAGGCATACCGAGCCAGCCCAGGTTCCTGCCCCATGCAATCCACAGTTTAAATAGACCCAGTGCATAAATTAGCCCGTGTTACAATTAGGCCCCGCCAGAAATCAGTTTTCAAAGAGAACTAAGCCCACATTACCGCTCCAGTGTACAAATAGCCCCGCCAGTGTATACTAGCCCCCAGGTATACAATAGCCAGCCAGGTGTATTACCAGCGCCTGATCTAGCCCGTATAAATAGCCCGCCAGTGTATAAATACGCCGGTCGACCGCCAGGTATAAATGCCCGCCAGGTTTACCTAGCCCCAGTGTGATAATAGCCCGCCAGTGTATGAAATAGCCGCCAGTGTATAGTAAATGCCCGCCCAGGTGTATAATAGCCAGCCAGTGTATAAATAAGCCGCCAGTATCTCATGTAGATAGCCCACAAGGGTATAAATAGCCCTGCCAGTGTATAAATACCTACCCGCCAGTGTATAAATAGCCGCCAGTTGTTACCTAGCCCGCCAGGATAGCCCCCAGTTATAATAGCCCCCAGTGTGATTAAATTAGCCCCCGTCAGTGATAATAGCCAGAAATAGCCCGCCAGTGTATACCTAGCCCGCCAGTGTAAAATAGCCCCCAGTGTATTACCGGTTGATAAATAGCCCGCCAGTGTATAAAATAGCCGCCGTGTATCCTAGCCCGCCCAGTGTAACCTAGCCCCCAGTTGTATACCTAGCCCGCCAGTATAAATAGCCCGCCAGTGTATAAATAGCCCGCCAGTGTGTTATACATAGCCCGCCAGTGTTTAAATAGCCCCCAGTTCCGAGGTATAAATAGCCGCGTCTAGCCCAGTGTATAATAGCCCCAGTTAACTAGCCCCCCAGTGTATAAATAGCCCGCCAGTGTATAATTAGGCCGCCAGTGTGATACATAGCCCCAGGGTATATAGCCAGATGTATACCTAGCCGCCATGTCTATAGCCCCAGTGTATAACTAGCCCGCGATGTATAAATAGCCCGCCAGGTTGTTACAATAGCCGCCAGTGTTTAACTAGCCCGCCAGTGTTTATGTATAAATAGCCCGCCAGTGTAAAACTTAGCCCGCCAAGTGTAGATAGCCCGCCAGTGTATGATAGCCCGCCAGTGTTATGAAGCCCGCCAGTGTTAAATCGCCGCAATGTTGATACCTACCCGCCAGGATACTAGACAGTATATAGGCCGACAGTTGATATCAGGTTAAATAGGGACGTAACCTGCCGCCAGTGATACTACCAGGAATAGCCCGCCAGTGTAATAGCGCGGCACTAGCCGCCAGTTGTAATGCCCCCTATAGCCCCCCTGTGTATATAACTAGCCCGCCAGTGTATAATACCCCAGTAAATAGCGCCAGTGTATACAGCCGCCCAGTGTTATACAATAGCCTCAGTGTTATAAATAGCCCACCAGTGTAAAATAGCCCCAGGGTAACAGCGCCAGTGTTATACTCTAGCCCCCAGTGTATACTAGCACCGCCAGTGTATAACCTAGCCCGCCAGGTTAATACCGCGTGTATACCAGCCGCCCGTGAATACATGCCCGCCAGGTTATTAAACCTAGCCCGCCAGTGTTTATAACTAGCCCGCCAGTATACGCAGTTAAACTTAGACCGCCGTGTTAACCCGTAAGCCCGCCCAGTGTATACCTAGCCCGCCAGTGTATTAAGTATATAGCCCATAATAGCCATGTAGTAATACCCATTAATAGCCCCAGTGGTAACCTAGCCCGCCAGTGGTATATCCAGTGTATAGGCCCGTGTAGCCCCCAAGTAACCCGCAGTGTATTACCTAAGCCGCCAGTGTATAGCCCCCCAGTGTACTAACGGCCAGATAAAGCCCGCCAGTTGTATAAATAGACCGTATGAACCTACCGCAGTGTACCTACCCAGTGTATAAATAGCACGCCAGTTGTATACTAGCCCGCCGTTAGCCCAGTGATAAATAGCCCGCGTGTATTAAATGCCCGCCAGTGATAATCCCCAGTGATAATAGCCCCAGTGTAGTACCTACCCAGCCGTGTAACTAGCCCGACATGTATAAATAGCCCGCCATGATAAATACGAGTGTATAAATAGCCCGCCAGTGTATACCTTAGCCGCCGTGAAATACCAGTGTATCCTGATTAACCATAGCCCGCCCAGTGTATAAATAGGCGCCAGGTATACAAGCGTGTAGCATAGCCGATCCTAGCCCCCAAGTAGCCATCGCTGTATACATAGCCCGCCAGTGTATACCTAGCCCGCCAGTGTATACCTAGCCCGCCAGTGTAAAAATAGCCCGCATTAATAGCCTGACAGATACTAGCCCGCCAGGTAATACCTAGCGAACCGCCAGTGTATACTAAATCCAGCCAGTGTATAAAATAGCCCCCAGTGTATAAACTAGCCGCCAGTGTATATGACCCGGGGAAGCCGACCAGTGATAAATAGCAGCCGTACCACCTGGTATACTAGCCCGCCAGGTAGAACCTAGCCCGCATAACTTAGCCCCCTGTATAATAGCCCATGAAATCCCGCCAGTGTTCTAAAATAGCCCCGAGGTTCCTAGCCCCCAGTGTAAAATAGCCGCCAGTGGATACCTAGCCCGCCAGTGTATAAATAGCCCGCCAGTGTTATAGCCGATCTAGCCGGCAGTGGATAATAAGCCCGCCAGTGTATAAAATAGCCCGCCAGGTGTATTCCTAGCCGCCAGTTGTACCTAGCCCGCCAGTCTTTGATAAACGCACCTGTTCACCCAGTGTATAAATAGCCCCCAGGTATAAGCCCCAGTGTCTATCAGCCCCCAGTGTATAAATACGCCACCAGTGTATACTAGCCCGCATCTAGTGATATAGCACCAGTTATAAATAGCCCGCCGTGGTATACATAGCCCGCAGTGTAATACTAGCGCACAAGCCTGGATACCTACCCCAGTGGTATAAATAGCCCCAGGTGTAAATAGCCCGCCATTGTGTACTAAAAGCCCCCAGTGTATAATGACCCCCAGAGGTATTCCCATGTAAATAGCCCGCCAGTGTAAAAATAGCCCGCCAGTGTAAAAATAGCCCGCCAGTGTATACCTAGCCGCCAGTGTGAATAGCTGCCGGTATTAGACCCCAGTGTATAAATAGCCCCTGCGGTAGTACAATAGCCCGCAGTGTATAAATAGCGCCAGTGGTATAAATACGCCCTTAAATGACCCGTGTTATAAATAGCCCGTTTTGCCGCAGTGTATAAATAGCCGCCAGACCTACCCAGTTGTAAATAGCCCGCCACGGTAACCTAGCGCGGATAAGCACGCCAGTTGTATAAATAGCCCGCCAGTGTAATAGAAATAGCCGCCAGTGTATAATAGCCCGAAAATAAGCCGCCAGTGTTATAAATAGCACGCCAGTGATACATGACCGCCAGTGTATTAAATAGCCCGCCAGTGTATAATCGTCCCCAGTGTATAAATAGCGCAGTTATAGCCCCCGCCAGTGTGTATAAGCCCGCCAGTGTATAATACCCCCATGGATCTACCAGTGTATAAAAATGCCCCAGTGGTAATACCAAGTATAATAGGCCCGCCAGTGTTTTAAATAGCCCCCCCAGTGTATAAAATAGCCGCCCAAGTGTATAAATAGCCCGCAGTGTATCATAGCCCCCGTGTATACCTAGCCTCCCAGTGTAATACCTAGCCTCCCAGTGTAATACCTAGCCCCCCAGTGTATACCTAGCCCCCAGTGTATACTAGACCCCCAGTGTAATACCTAGCCCCCAGGCTAACCTAGTCTACAACACTGGCCTAGCCCTAGGACCCCCATTCACTTCTCCTGTAACAACCCCCTCTCTCCATAGCAGAACTTACCCCACAGGCGAAAACTCCCCATCACAAGGCTGGACATGGTGTGGGGTAACCTGGGTACCAAGTGTCTCTCACCTTCCATCACTCTAGGTCCTTTGTTTATCTTCTCTGGCCTTCCCCCCACAGCAGACCAGAGAGTGATTCTGTCTGCATGGCAGCAATCATTCTTCCCCATCATTATTTCCCCCTCGTCTCCGTGTGTGTAGACTTCTCCCCCCTGAATCCCTCTATTCTCCCTCCTCCTCCTCTCCAGTGTCTGCAGACCCTTCCCCTTCTCCCTCCCCTCTCCCTGCTCTCTATTCACTAATCCTTCCACCCGTGTCCCCCTATTACAGCCCGGTCAGTACTACCACCCCCCATTACACAGTGTTACCGTCTTTATACCTAGTCACTCTCTTACCCCCCATTTCTCTATTACTCTCTGTCTAATCCTCCATCTCACCGCTCTTTATTCTCTCCTCCCCCGTCCTCTTGTCTTTTCCCCATCACTCCACTGCGTCTGTCTTAAAATCCCCCCTCCTTTTCTATTCACTTCCCCACAGCCTACTCTACTCTCTCCTCCCTGTCCTCTCAGTTACTAATCATACAAATCTATATAGGAATTACTATTACTAATCTATATAGGATTTACTAATTCATATACACTATATAGGGTTACTAATTCATTATATCTATATAGGATTTACTTAATTCATTATCTATATAGGATTTACTAATTCCATATACATTCTAATAGATTTATTCTAATTCATAAAATCCATCTATATAGTTAATAATCATACACACCTATTAGGATTTACTAATTCATACCAATCTATATAGGTTTACTAATTCATTATAACATCTATATAGATTTACTAATTCCGATACATTATAGGATTTACTATTCATACACATTCTATATAGGATTTACTAATTCAACACATCTATTATAGTTACTAATTATACACAAACCTATATAGGATTACTAATTCATACTCATCTATATAGGATTTACTAATTCATACACATCTATATAGGATTTACTATAATTCATACACATCTATATAGGTTTACTAATTCATATATCTATATAGTTACTAATTCATACACACCTATATAGGATTTACTAATTCATACACATCTATATAGGATTTACTAATTCATACACATCTATATAGGATTTACTAATTCATATACATCTATATAGGATTTACTAATTCATATACATCTGTATAGGATTTACTAATTCATATACATCTATATAGGATAAACTAATTCATATACATCTATATAGGGTTTACTAATTCATATACATCTATATAGGATTTACTAATTCATATACATCTATATAGGATTTACTAATTCATATATCTATATAGGATTACTAATTCATATACATCTATATAGGATTTACTAATTCATATACATCTATATAGGGTTTACTAATTCATATATCTATATAGGGTTTACTTATTCATATATCTATATAGGATTTACTAATTCATATACATCTATATAGGATTTACTAATTCATATACATCTATATAGGATAAACTAATTCATATACATCTATAAAGGGTTTAGTAATTCATATATATCTATATAGGATTTACTAATTCATATATCTATATAGGATTTACTAATTCATATACATCTATATAGGATTTACTAATTCATATATCTATATAGGATTTACTAATTCATACATCTATATAGGATTTACTAATTCATATACATCTATATAGGTTTTACTAATTGCTATATAAATCTATACACTGTATATATATGTGACACAGAGGATATTTCATTCTGACCTATTAAAGTCTGCATTATTGGTTATGATTTACTATCATGACTGATCTATAACCGATATAAAACGGACCCTCCGTAAAGTGCCCAGGGAAAGGACCTCACCCAGTTGTACCTCTTCCCTTGTGAATTGGATGTTCTACAGCATTGATGTGTTCTGTGAAGGTTTGTACTTCCTTCTGGTGGATTGTAACCCGTGGATCTGCACCCGTGGCTGGGTGCTATGCCCTTGAAGGTAATAAAGGAATAATTTACTCAGTAAGTGAACTATTTCATTTTACACGAATTGAATATTGGCAGGTAAAGGAGCTGTGTCTTACATTAGTGTGCAGGTACAATACGGTTTAGTATTTAGCCGGGAGCAGTCGGAGGAGCCAGTGGTGAATCGCGTTCGTGGATTCGTTTTCTGTCCTCATTCCTGCTCCTGTTACCTTAAAGGGTATATACACTGTAAATACAACTTATTGTTACTGGATCGCTGTGGCTTTAAATATAAAGGTGTTTTTTGTTCTAGCACCCTCCCGTGCCCGACCTTTAACCCTCCCATACCCGACCTTTAACCCTCCCATACCCGACCTTCACTGCTTGAAAGTTCCTCCTCCTCTATAATCCCATTTTTAGCTCCGCCCCCACGAGATCCTTCAAATCCCTTTGTCACACAATACAGCATGTTAGAGCGTGGGCGTGACATCAACATACCGTGCCATGCTTAGGCGCGATGACATCACAGGACGTCTGCTCCCTCCAATGGCAAACGCAACGCGTGTGCTATAACATCAGTGCATGCGCGCGCTCTGCTAACATATACTGTATTGTGTGACAAAGGGATTTGAAGGATCTCGTGGGGGCGGACGAGATCCTACAACATAGTATTGGAGGTTGTATAAAGACATACGTCCATCTAGTCCAACCTTTATACCCTACCCATAATGTCTGTATAACAGTTACATAGAACATAGTATTGGAGGTTGTATAAAGACATACGTCCATTAGTCCAACCTTTATACCCTACCCATAATGTCTGTATAAAAAGTTACATAGTAAGATAGTATTGGAGGGTTGTATAAAGACAATACGTCCATCTAGTCAACCTTTATACCCTACCCATAATGTCTGTATAACAGTTACATAGTAACATAGTATTGGAGGTTGTATAAAGACATACGTCCATCTAGTCCAACCTTTATACCCTACTATAATGTCTGTATAACAGTTACATAGTAACATAGTATTGGAGGTTGATAAAGACATACGTCCATCTAGTCCCCTTATCAACCTACCCATAATATCTGTATAACAGTTACATAGATAACATAGTATTGGAGGTTGTATAAGACTACGTCCATCAGTCCAACCTTTATACCCTACCCATAATGTCTGTATAACAGTTACATAGTAACATAGTATTGGAGGCTGTATAAAGACATACGTCCATCTAGTCCAACCTTTATACCCTACCCATAATGTGCTATAACAGTTATATAAAATAGTATTGGAGGTTGTATAAAGACATACGTCCATCTAGTCCAACCTTTATACCCTACCCATAATGTCTGTATAACAGTTACATAGTAACATAGTATTGGAGGTTGTATAAAGACATACGTCCATCTAGCCAACCTTATATCCTACCCATAATGTCTGTATAACAGTTACATAGTAACATAGTATTGGAGGTTGTATAAAGACGTACGTCCATCTAGTCCAACCTTTATACCCTAACCATAATGTCTGTATAACAGTTACATAGTAACATAGTATTGGAGGTTGTATAAAGACATACGTCCATCTAGTCAACCTTTATACCCTACCATAATGTCTGTAAACAGTTACATAGTAACATAGTATTGGAGGTTGTATAAAGACATACGTCCATCTAGTCCAACCTTTATACCTACCCATAATGTCTGTATAACAGTTACATAGTAACATGTATTGGAGGTTGATAAAGACATACGTCCGTCTAGTCCAACCTTTATACCCTACCCATAATGTCTGTATACAGTACATAGTAACATAGTATTGGAGGTTGTATAAGACATACGTCCATCTAGTCCAACCTTTATACCCTACCCATAATGTCTGTATAACAGTTACATAGTAACAGTATTGGAGGTTGTATAAAGACATACGTCCGTCTAGTCCGACCTTTATACCCTACCCATAATGTCTGTATAACAGTTAATAGTAACATAGTATTGGAGGTTGTATAGAGCAATACGTCCATCTAGTCCAACCTTTATACCCTACCATAATGTCTGATAACGTTACATAGTAACATAGTATGGAGGTTATATAAAGACATACGTCATCAGTCCAACCTTTACACCCTACCCATAATGTGTCTAACAGTTACATAGTAACATAGTATTGGAGGTTGTATAAAGACATACGTCCATCTAGGCTAACCTTTATACCCTACCATAATGTCTGTATATCAGTTACATAGTACATAGTATTGGAGGTTGTATTAAAGACATACGTCCATCTAGTCCAACCTTTATACCCTACCCATAATGTCTGTATAACAGTTACATAGTAACATAGTATTGGAGGTTTATAAAGACATACGTCCATCTAGTCCACCTTACACCCTACCCATAATGTCTGTTAACAGTTACATAGTAACATAGTATTGGAGGTTGTATAAAGACATACGTCCATCTAGTCAACCTTTATACCCTACCCATAATGTCTGTATATAACTTACATAGTAACATAGTATTGGAGGTGTATAAAGCATACGTCCATCTAGTCCAACTTTTACTCTACCCATAATGTCTGTACATACAGTTACATAGTAACATAGTATTGGAGGGTTGTATAAAGACATAGTCCATCTAGTCCAACCTTTATACCCTACCCATAAGTCTGTATAACAGTTACATAGTAACATAGTATTGGAGGTTGTAAAAGACATACGTCCATCTAGTCCAACCTTATACCCTACCCATAATGTCTGTATAACAGTTAAATAGTAACATGTATTGGAGGTTGTATAAAGACATACGTCCGTCTAGTCCAACCTTTATACCCTACCCATATGTCTGTTAACAGTTACATAGTAACATAGTATTGGAGGTTGTATAAAGACATACGTCCATCTAGTCCAACCTTTATACCCTACCCCTAATGTCTGTATAACAGTTACATAGTAACAGTATTGGAGGTTGTATAAAGACATACGTACGTCTAGTCCAACCTTATACCCTACCCATAATGTCTGTAAACAGTTACATAGTAACATGTATTGGAGGTTGTATAGAGACATCGTCCATCTAGTCCAACCTTTATACCCTACCCATTATGTCTGTCTAACAGTTAACATGTAACATAGTATTGGAGGTTGTATAAAGACATACGTCATCTAGTCTAACCTTGATACCCTACCCATAATGTCTGTATATCAGTTACATAGTAACATAGTATTGGAGGTTGTATAAAGACATACGTCCATCTAGTCCAACATTTATACCCTACCCATAATGTCTGTCAACAGTTACATAGTAACATAGTATTGGAGGTTGTATAAAGCATACGTCATCTAGTCCAACCTTTATACCCTACCCATAATGTCTGTATAACAGTTACATAGTAACATAGTATTGGAGGTTGTATAAAGACATACGTCCATCTAGTCCAACCTTTAATCCTACCCATAATGTCTGTATAACAGTTACATAGTAACATAGTATTGGAGGTTGTTATAAAGACTACGTCCACTAAGTCCGACCTTTATACCCTACCCATAATGTCTGTATAACAGTTACATAGTAACATAGTATGAGGTTGTATAAAGACATACGTCCATCTAGTCCAACCTTTATACCCTACCCATAATGTCTGTATAACAGTAACATAGTATTGGAGGTTGTATAAAGACATCGTCCACACTAATCCAACCTTATACCCTACCCCTAATGTCTGTATAACAGTTACATAGTAACATAGTATTGGAGGTTGTAAAGACTACGTCCATCTAGTCCACTTTATACCTACCCATAATGTCTGTATAACAGTTCATAGTAACATAGTATTGGAGGTTGTATAAAGACATACGTTCATCTAGTCCAACCTTTATATCCTACCCATAATGTCTGTTAAACAGTTACATAGTAACATAGTATTGGAGGTTGTATAAAGACATACGTCCATCTAGTCCAACATTTATACCCTACCCATAATGTCTGTATAACAGTTACATAGTAACATAGTATGGAGGTTGTATAAAGACATAGCCATCTAGTCTCAACACTTTATACCCTACCCATAATGTCTGTATAAACAGTTACATAGTTATGGAGGTTGTAATAGACATACGTCCATCTAGTCCAACCTTTATACTCTACCCATAATGTCTGTATAACAGTTACATAGTATGGAGGTGTTATATAGACATACGTCCTCTAGTCCAACCTTTATACCCTACCCATATGTCTAACAGTTACATAGTAACATAGTATTGGAGGTTGTATAAAGACATAGTCCATCTAGCCAACCTTTATACCCTACCTATAATGTCTGTATAACAGTTACATAGTAACATAGTATTGGAGGTTGATAAAGACATACGTCCATCTAGTCCAACCTTATACCCTACCATAATGTCTGTCTAACAGTTACATAGTAACATAGTATTGGAGGTTGTATAAAGACTACGTCCATCTAGTCCGACCTTTATACCCTACCCATAATGTCTGTATAACAAGTTACATAGTAACATAGTATTGGAGGTTGTATAAAGACACATCTGTCCATCTAGTCCAACCTTTATACCCTACCCATAATGTCTGTTATAACAGTAACATAGTATTGGAGGTTGTATAAAGACATACGTCCACTAATCCAACCTTATACCCTACCCATAATGTCTGTATAACAGTTACATAGTAACATAGTATTGGAGGTTGTATAAAGACAGTACGTCCATCTAGTCCGACTTTATACCCTACCCATAATGTCTGTATAACAGTTACATAGTAACATAGTATTGGAGGTTGTATAAAGACATACGTCCATCTAGTCCGACTTTTATCTAACATAATGTCTGTATAACAGTAACATAGTATTGGAGGTGTGTATAAAGACATACGTCCAACTAATCGACCTTTATACCTACCCATAATGTCTCTATAACAGTTACATAGAACATAGTATGGAGGTTGAATAAAGACATACGTCATCTAGTCCATCCTTTATACCCTACCCATAATGTCTGTATAACAGTTACATAGTAAAATAGTATTGGAGGTTGTATAAAGACATACGTCCATCTAGTCCAACCTTTATACCCTACCCATAATGTCTGTAAACAGTTACATAGTAACATAGTATTGGAGGTTGTATAAAGACATAGGTCCATCTAGTCCAACCTTTATACCTACCCATAATGTCTGTATAACAGTTACATAGTATGGAGGTGTTATATAGACATACGTCCATTAGTCCACCTTTATACCCTACCCAAATGTCTGATAACAGTTACATAGTATTGGAGGGTGTATATAGACATACGTCCGTCTAGTCCAACCTTTATACCCTACCCATAATGTTCTAACAGTACAGTAAAAGTATTGGAGGTTGTATAAAGACATACGTCCATCTAGTCCAACCCTTATACCCACCATAATGTCTGTAAACAGTTACATAGTAACATAGTATTGGAGGTTGTATAAAGACATAGTCCATCTAGTCCAACCTTTATACCCTACCCATAATGTCTGTTAACAGTTACATAGATAACATAGTATTGGAGGTTGTATAAAGACTACGTCCATCTAGTCCAACCTTTATCCCTACCCATAATGTCTGTCTAACAGTTACAAGTAATATAGTATTGGAGGTTGTATAAAGACATACGTCCATCTAGTCCAACCTTTATACCCTACCCATAATGTCTGTATAACAGTTACATAGTAACATAGTATTGGAGGTTAACAGGAGCATTTTACCTTGCCGGAATGCAATACCGGATGTAATACCAATATTGCATCACGGGATCATGGCAAAGTAAAACACTCCTATTAGCAATATTACATTTCCCTGTATATGTATTAGTCATTTTTTTAAGTTACTCTTGTAACTATACAGTGAACTTGCTATCCACATCCTAACATAAAGCTGAATCTTCTTTTCTTCTAGTCTTGTGGGAAAAGTTAGGAGGTTGATCACACCACCCATTTCATGTGGGATCAGTATGGTTGACCTCCAATGTTTTCCAAATAGGAACAGTATGTTCGTAGCTCCCGTTACCCATGTAGATTAAAAGAAAAGTTTCCTTAGAGAGATAACGGTTATAACTGGAAATGTTGGGAAGTTTGATGGAACTGCATCTACGTAGGAATCACTGGGAGGTAAGCTGTACAGATCTTACATGGGAAATGTTAGGAAGTGCAACCAAACTGTTCCAACATGGGAATTGTTGGGCGGTACAACCATACTGTGTGTGGGAAATGTGTGGATATACGATCGTACTGAGTGTAAGTGGGAAACGTTGGTAGGGTCGATCGTACTGTGTCTACGTGGAAAACGTTGGTATGGTTGATCCTACTGTGTCTACGTGGAAAACGTTGGTATGGTTGATCCTACTGTGTCTACGTGGAAAACGTTGGTATGGTTGATCCTACTGTGTCTACGTGGAAAACGTTGGTATGGTTGATCCTACTGTGGTCTACGTGGAAAACGTGGTATGGTTGATCCTACTGTGTCTACGTGGAAAACGTTGGATGGTTGATCCTACTGTGTCTACGTGGAAACGTTGGTATGGTTGATCCTACTGTGTCTACGTGGAAAACGTTGGTATGGTGATCTACTGTGTACGGGAAAACGTGGTATGGTCGATCCTACTGTGTCTACATGGAAACCGTTGGTATGGTCGATCCTAATGTGTCTACATGGAAAACTGGTAGGTCGATCGTACTGTTCTACGTGAAACGGTTGGTATGGCGTCCTACTGTGTTAATGGAAAACGTTGGTATGGTCGATCCTACTGTGTCTACATGGAAACACGTTGGTAGGGTCGATCGTACTGTGTCTACATGGAAACGTGTGGTATGGTCGATCGTACTGTGTCTACATGGAAACCGTTGGTATGGTCGATCGTACTGTGTCTACATGGAAAACGTTGGTATGGTCGATCGTACTGTGTCTACATGGAAACCGTTGGTATGGCGATCCTAATGTGGTCTACGTGGAAAACGTTGGTTGGTGATCGTACTGTCGTACTGTGTATAATGCTATGGAAAATGTTGGTAAGGTCGATCGTACTGTGTCTACATGGAAAACGTTGGTATGGTTGATCCTACTGTGTTACGTGGAAAACGTTGGTATGGTTTGATCCTACTGTGTCTACGTGGAAAACGTGGTATGGTCGATCTACTGTGTCTAATGGAAACGTTGGTATGGTCGATCCTACTGTGTCTACGTGGAAAACGTTGGTATGGTTGATCCTACTGTGTCTACGTGGAAAACGTTGGTATGGTTGATCCTACTGTGTCTACGTGGAAAACGTTGGTATGGTCGATCCTACTGTGTCTACATGGAAAACGTTGGTAAGGTCGATCGTACTGTGTCTACGTGGAAAACGTTGGTAAGGTCGATCGTACTGTGTCTACATGGAAAACGTTGGTATGGTCGATCGTACTGTGTCTACATGGAAAACGTTGGTAGGGTCGATCGTACTGTGTCTACGTGGAAAACGTTGGTAGGGTCGATCGTACTGTGTCTACATGGAAAACGTTGGTATGGTCGATCGTACTGTGTCTACATGGAAAACGTTGGTATGGTCGATCGTACGTGTTCTACATGGAAAACGTTGTAGGTCGATCGTACTGTGTTACGTGGAAAACGGTGGTTAGGTCGATCGTACTGTGTCTACATGGAAAAACGTTGGTATGGTCGATCGTACTGTGTCTACATGGAAAACGTTGTGTCGATCGTACTGTGTCTACATGGAAAACGTTGGTAAGGTCGATCGTACTGTGTCTACATGGAAAACGTTGGTATGGTCGATCGTACTGTGTCTACATGGAAAACGTTGGTATGGTCGATCGTACTGTGTCTACATGGAAAACGTTGGTATGGTTGATCCTACTGTGTCTACGTGGAAAACGTTGGTATGGTCGATCGTACTGTGTCTACATGGAAAACGTTGGTATGGTTGATCCTAATGTGTCTACATGGAAAACGTTGGTATGGTCGATCGTACTGTGTCTACATGGAAAACGTTGGTATGGTCGATCGTACTGTGTCTACATGGAAAACGTTGGTATGGTTGATCGTACTGTGTCTACGTGGAAAACGTTGGTATGGTCGATCCTACTGTGTCTACGTGGAAAATGTTGGTATGGTTGATCTACGTGTTACGTGTGGAAAACGTTGTATGGTCGATCCTACTGTGTCTACATGGAAAACGTTGGTATGGTCGATCGTACTGTGTCTACGTGGAAAACGTTGGTATGGTTGATCCTACTGTGTCTACATGGAAAACGTTGGTATGGTCGATCCTACTGTGTCTACATGGAAAACGTTGGTATGGTCGATCGTACTGTGTCTACGTGGAAAACGTTGGTATGGTTGATCCTACTGTGTCTACGTGGAAAACGTTGGTATGGTCGATCCTACTGTGTCTACATGGAAAACGTTGGTATGGTCGATCGTACTGTGTCTACGTGGAAAACGTTGGTATGGTCGATCCTACTGTGTCTACATGGAAAACGTTGGTATGGTCGATCCTACTGTGTCTACGTGGAAAATGTTGGTAGGGTCGATCGTACTGTGTCTAGGTGGAAAACGTTGGTAGGGTTGATCCTACTGTGTCTACGTGGAAAACGTTGGTAAGGTCGATCGTACTGTGTCTACGTGGAAAACGTTGGTATGGTCAATCCTACGGTTACAGTGGGGAAAGACGTTTGGTTGGTATGGTCGATCCTACTGTGTCTACGTGGAAAACGTTGGTAGGGTCGATCGTACTGTGTCTAGGTGGAAAACATTGGGATGTACGATCGTACTGAGTGTAAGTGGAAAACGTTGGGAGGTACAATTGTACCGTGTCTACGTGGAAAACGTTGGGAGGTACGATCGTACTGAGTCTACTACCAGTACTGTGGCTGGTAGTATTTAAATAGGGTTATTGTATAGAGCGCTTTATATAGGACTGCAATGCACATATTAAAAGGATGTTGTATAATAAAGAGCTGGTTTGGACTACATTTTCCAAATCACATATTAAAGACACAATAACATCTAATGCAGCTTTAATGTATTCAGTGCATATCTGCTAATTGCATTTATTAATTAAAAGTGCCCTCCAATGGAGTGAGTCTTCCTTCCTTACCCTGTACCAGACAACCTACGGAAGAGACGTACAGCTACACATTGGTGTACAAAGTCTCACCATTCACGCATAGATAATTACAGGTGTTAAATTGGATGATGGGAGCCACAAGGTAAATTAAACAGGTAAAACATTTGTGTAAATTACAGACTGAATCTACTCGGGTACCATTTTGTTTGAACAATATCTGGAATAAAATGTGGGTCTAGTAATTGTATATTGCAGGCCTTTTAGTTCAGGGACTTGTAACGGTTTGCATACATCTTAAAGGGCAACTATACTGAGTTTTTTGGTTTGTTTTGCTTATTCCTATTTTGGCAGGGGACTTGGGATCGAGATATCCTAATTTCTAACTGGAATGATGACATTTTAAATATGGTCCCTAGCACCTGCCACTTATGTCTCTTCTTCATAACCCCACCCACTTTATTTAATGTGTGCACACTGCACATGTGCAGAAAGAAAAGAAGCCAGGACTAAAAAGCCAAAAAGGGGCAGGTGTTAGCATCCATCTTTAAAACGGAATGATTCAAGTAGGGATGCTTAGTCCTACCACCCATACAAATACAGGATTATGCTAAACAAACTTTATTAGTCAGTATACTTTCCATTAGGATTTGTGCAGTACAGTTACTGGGGAGCGTCCCCTAAGCCAGTAAATACGGAGCATGTGGGGTGGGATGAATGGGGGTGATCTGATTTACCAGTGCACTGGAATTAGAAATATTCTAGTGGGCACGACTATTCTTCATTGGGTGTGATAGCTACTCTTTAAAGACTTGCCCTTGTATGTATAAGTTCATGTTTAATAAGCTTTGAACGGTCAATAAACCTTTTCCCACAAACAGTGCATCCAAAAGGTCTCTCTCCTGTATGAATCTTCTCGTGTCTCCCAATGTGAGCCTGTTGTGTAAACCTCTTGCCACAGTAAGAGCAGGCAAATGGTTTCTCCCCAGTGTGGATCCTCTGGTGTTGAAGGAGAGTTGAGCGATCAGTGTATCTTTTCCCACAGTCTTCACATTTAAAGGGTCTTTCGTCTGTGTGTGTTCTCTGATGGACTACAAGGGAAGATGTCTGCCCGAAACACTTTCCACATTCCAAGCAAGCGTAAGGTTTCTCTTTGGTGTGTGATCTCATGTGAACCTTCAGGTTGCTAGTGTCTCTAAAAGACTTCCCACATTGCTGGCAGGAGAATGGTTTCTCCCCTGTGTGAATACTGTGATGCTGGAGAAGTGTGAATCGCCGTGTGAAGGTTTTCCCACAGACTTTGCACATGTAAGGTGCCTGACTGTCAGAACCCTTCACCTTTTTCGCTCTTTGGCACTGCGTATGGTTTGTCATGTGCTCCGCAATCCGAGATTGATTCATAAAGAGGACACCACATTTGTTATAAGCAGACTCTTCCCCAATCTTTACACACGGGACACTGTTCTGCATCTCTGGGTTCATGTTCCCGTTAGTTTCTTTTGTAGCATTAAAATCAAACGGATCCAATGAGATCTCTCGTCTCTCTCCGTCAGGACCAGTTTCCTTATTGACTCTGTCGGTAGCTTTCAGAGGGGAGGCCTTCCATGAATCGTCCGTTACAGCGAGCGGAGGATTCCACAATGACCGCGCCACACAGATACGGGAAGAGTCCACACAGTTGGGCAGTTTGTACAGGTTACTGGTTTCCTGTCTTTCTCCCATTTGAATGGTTATTTGGCCATTGGCCCAGTTCTGACCATGTGTAGAAGACACAGAAAGAGATTCACTGAACCCTCCATTGTCTCTCAGTGATTTCCCAGCAGAACTTACAGTCTCAGGTGGGATTTCGTTTCTCAGGTTTCTCTCGTGTGTCTGCGGTTCCTCTAATGTATTACAGCCGCTCCGTTGGTTTTGCTCCCCTGTAACAAGTGGAGACAGCTGTTCCCAAATCCAACTTCCTAAACGCGGCTTCTCTCTTGTTACCTTTCCTCTATGTTTTCCTAATTTACACGGCCGCCGTTTCCCACATCCTTCGATTAGAAACATTGTGACAACGTCGCTAAAAGAAACATGTTTCACTCGTCCCTTATGACGCGTTTTACCCACCATCTCTGCAGTGTTCCTCTCCGTTAGAAGATCCTTTGCCTCTTCCCTTGACATCACCTTGAAGCTGTTTTCCCTCTGGGTGGTGTTGGGTGGTCTGTGGGACATTTCATCCTCACGCTGTAGATTTCCATTTTCTTTTCCACCAGCCCCCGACACATTCCCGTTAGTTACAGATAGAATATGTGAACGAACCAACTGTCCATCCGTCCTCCATCTTCCTCTGCAGACCTGCACATCCTCATCAATTCCTTCCCTCCAATCACAGCTGCCTAAACCCTCTCGGTCCTGGTGGTATTTTTCTTCTTTAAAAGTTTTCTGCTCATTGTGGATCCCCCGGTTTATACATGGACCTTGGAATAAGCTAAACGGCTGTATAAATACATCATGGTTGGTTGAAATGGGTCTCTCTTTTATTTCATTCTGCTGGGAACACATTTCATCATGGGGCTTCTGATTGGACAACATCGGACTTTTATTTAAATCATTCCACAAGGAGGAGAATATTGTATTTGCATCTGTAGCTGTGTAAGGAGGACCAGATGCATTTTGCACCTTTTTGGAGGGGCCTAGATTGTTGTATTTTGGGAGCCTTGACCATTGCTTCATATTGTTCTTATTCGTGGTCCAGCGAATTGGGTTCACCCGTGGATACTTCCTCTGCCTCTTCCTCTGCCTCCATTTGGAATCACTTGGTAGGGGGCTCGTCTCAGCTGGTGTTTTAGTCACATCATCCAGGTCTGTTTAACACACAAAAGAAAACACAGGAAATTAACTTAAAATTGTTACGGACCAAAAGAAGAGGAATACAGATAGAGCGAGCTGGAATACAGACAGAGCGAGCTGGAATACAGACAGAGCGAGCTGGAATACAGACAGAGCGAGCTGGATACAGACAGAGCGAACAGGAATACAGACAGAGCGGCGGAATACAGACAGAGCGAGCTGGAATACAGACAGCAGAGCGAGCTGGAATACAGACAGAGCGAACAGGAATACAGACAGAGCGAGCTGGAATACAGACAGAGCGACAGGAATACAGACAGAGCGAGCTGGAATACAGACAGAGCGAACAGGAATACAGACAGAGCGAGCTGGAATACAGACAGAGCGAGCTGGAATACAGACAGAGCGAGCTGGAATACAGACAGAGCGAGCTGGAATACAGACAGAGCGAGCTGGAATACAGACAGAGCGAGCTGGAATACAGACAGAGACGAGCTGGAATACAGACAGAGCGAGCTGGAATACAGACAGAGCGAGCTGGAATACAGACAGAGCGAGCTGGAATACAGACAGAACGAACGGGAATACAGACAGAGCGAGCTGGAATACAGACAGAGCGAGCTGGAATACAGACAGAGCGAGCTGGAATACAGACAGAGCGAGCTGGAAACGAGTGGAATACAGACAGAGCGAGTGGAATACAGACAGAGCGAGCTAGGACATACAGACAGAGCGAGCTGGAATACAGACAGAGCGAGCTGAATACAGACAGAGCGAGCTGGAATACAGGACAGAGCGAGCTGGAAAGACCGACAGAGCGAGCTGGAATACAGACAGAAGCGAGCGTGGAATACAGACAGAGCGAGCTGGGAAAAATACAGACAGAGCGAGCTGGAATACAGACAGAGCGAGCTGGAATACAGACAGAGCGAGCGGAATACAGACAGAGCGACTGGAATACAGACAGAGCGAACGGAATACAGACAGAGCGAGCTGGAATACAGACAGAGCGAGCTGGAATACGACAGAGCGAACTGGAATACAGACAGAGCGGCTGGAATACAGACAGAGCGAGCTGAGAATCAGACAGAGCGGCTGGAATACGACAGAGCGAGCTGGAATACAGACAGAGCGAGCTGGAATACAGACAGAGCGAACTGGAATACAGACAGAGCGAAAAAACAGCGTGGAATACAGACAGAGCGAGCTGGAATACAGACAGAGCGAAGCTGGAATACAGACAGAGCGAGCTGGAATACAGGACAGAGCGAGCTGAATACAGACAGAGCGAGCTGGAATACAGACAGAGCGAGCTGGAATACCGACAGAGCGAGCTGGAAACAGACAGAGCGAGCTGGAATACAGACAGAGCGAGCTGGAATACAGACAGAGCGAGCTGGATACAGACAGAGCGAGCTGGAATACAGACAGAGCGAACAGGAATACACAGAGCGAACTGGAATACAGACAGAGCGAGCTGGAATACAGGGAACAGAGCGAGCTGGAATAAAGAAGAGCGAGCTGGAATACAGACAGAGCGAGCGGAATACAGACAGAGCGAGCTGGAATACAGACAGAGCGAGCTGGAATACAGACAGAGCGGCTGGAATCAGACAGAGCGAGCTGGAATACAGACAGAGCGAGCTGGAATACAGACAGAGCGAGCTGGAATACGACAGAGCGAGGGAATACAGACAGAGCGAGCTGGAATACAGACAGAGCGAACGGAATACAGACAGAGCGAGCTGGAAAAGACAGAGCGGTGAGATACAGACAGAGCGAGCTGGATACCGACAGAGCGAGCTGGAATACAGACAGAGCGAGCTGGAATACAGACAGAGCGAGCTGGAATACAGACAGGCGAGCGGCGAGCTGGAATACCGAAGAGAGAGCTGGAATACAGACAGAGCGAGCTGGAATACAGACAGAGCGAGCGTGGGGGAATACAGACAGAGCGAGCTGGAATACAGACAGAGCGAGCTGGAATACAGACAGGGAGCGAGCTGGAATACAGACAGAGCGAACTGGAATACAGCAGAGCGAGCGGAGCATAAGACGAGCGAGCTGGAATACAGACAGAGCGAGCTGGAATACAGACAGAGCGAGCTGGAATACAGACAGAGCGAGCTGGAATACAGACAGAGCGAGCTGGAATACAGACAGAGCGAACTGGAATACAGACAGAGCGAGCTGGAATACAGACAGAGCGAGCTGGAATACAGACAGAGCGAGCTGGAATACAGACAGAGCGAGCTGGAATACAGACAGAGCGAGCTGGAAACAGAAAAGAGAGCGAGATGGATACAGACAGAGCGAGCTGGAATCAGACAGAGCGAGGGAATACAGACAGAGCGAGCTGGAATACAGACAGAGCGAGTGGAATACAGACAGAGCGACGGAATACAGACAGAGCGAGCTGGAATAAGCGACAATACAGACAGAGCGAGCTGGAATACGACAGAGCGAGCTGGAATACAGACAGAGCGAGCGGAATACAGACAGAGCGAGTGGATACAGACAGAGCGCGACAGGAATACAGACAGAGCAGCGAACAGGAATACAGACAGGCGACAGGAATACAGGGACGAACGAAGGAATACAGACAGGAGAACAGGAATACAACAGGAGCGAACGGGAATACAGACAGAACGAACGGGAATACAGACAGAGCGAACGGGAATACGACAGAGCGAACGGGAGAATACAGACAGACGCAGAGGGAAACAGACAGAGCGAGCGGAATACAGACAGAGCGAACGGGAATACAGACAGAGCGAACAGGAATACAGACAGAGCGAACAGGAATACAGACAGAGCGAACAGGAATACAGACAGAGCGAACAGGAATACAGACAGAGCGAACTGGAATAGATCAGCACTCATTTACAGTTAAATGGCAGGGTGCATGTACCTTCAGGAAATCCACCAACCCAAAAATACCATAAAAAGAAATACCAGTTCAATGGTGCAGCACTTGGCATTCAATGAAACATAAATGTATCACCCCTCAATGCAATGATTCAGGGACATCCACTCTTTATCAAGTATAACAAGACTAATTAACAGCACACACCTGGTAGTGGGTGTTATCATACCCTGCGACTGAATAACCCGTTAGTGGGTGTTGGCATACCACGCGACTGAATAACCTGTTAGTGGGTGTTATCATACCATACAACTGAATTACCCCTTAGTGGGTGTTATCATGCCATGCAACTGAATTACCCAGTTAGTGGGTGTTATCATACCCTGCGACTGAATAACCCATTAGTGGGTGTTGGCATACCATGCAACTGAATAACCTGTTAGTGTTGTCGTACCACCTGACTGAATAACCCACCGTTAGTGGTTTTTGTCATACCACGTGACTGAATAACCCCCGTTAGTGGGTGTCGTCGTAACGTTATTGGGTGTTGTCGTACCCAGCGACTGAATAACCCCAGTTAGTAGGTGTTGTACCACTCAACTGAATAACCCTTGTTAGAGGGTGTTGTCATACCACTCTACTGAATAACCCCCATTAGGGAGTGCTGTTGTCCCAGTTAGTGGGGTGGTGTCATACAACGCTACTGAATAACCCCGTTAGTGGGTGTTGATGTCCCCCATGACTGAATAACCCCCGTTAGTGGGTGTTGTCGTACCCCATGACTGAATAACCCCTATAGGTGTGCTTGTTATTTTATTTGGCTTTAGAGTCAAATTCCGGTTCTATTTCTTCTTCTGTTTCGGACTATATCTCCTCCACGTTTCCAGCTAGAGACAGGACATTTGGCACAGACGTGCAGGACATATAGGGGATGTGTGCTATTACCTAGCTAAGGAATTCAAACTAATTCAACTCATTTTAAACAATCATCAAAGAAAGATTTTAAAAACAGTTTTATGGTCATAAAAGCAAAATCACATACCCCCCACCTGACACAGGTACACACCCACTGTATGGTCATACATGGAAATATATACCCCCCTGCTCACAACCGACCTACCATTTCCATGGCAAACATAAAGGGTAACTACAGTAAAAAAAAAAAAAAATACACAGGGTATCTTCTCACCATGACAGGTTCTGTAAAGGTCCAATACAGAAGGGGGAATACAATACACAGGGTATCTTCCCACCATGACAGGTTCTGTAAAGGTCCAATACAGAAGGGGGAATACAATACACAGGGTATCTTCCCACCATGACAGGTTCTGTAAAGGTCCAATACAGAAGAGGGAATACAAATATCCCACCAATGACAGGTTCCGTAAAGGTCCAATACAGAAGGGGGAATACATACACAGGGTATCTCTCCCACCATGACAGTTCCGTAAAGGTCCATACGAGGGGGATACAATACACAGGGTATCTTCCACCATGACAGGTTCCGTAAAGGTCCATACAGAAGGGGGAATACAATACACAGGGTATCTTCTCACCATGACGGTTCCGTAAAGTCCAATACAGAAGGGAATACAATACACAGGGTATCTTCTCCACCATGACGGTTCCGTAAAGGTCCATACAGAAGGGGAATACAATACACAGGGTATCTTCCTCACCATGACAGGTTCCGTAAAGGTCCAATACAGAAGGGGAATACAATACACAGGGTATCTTCCACCATGACAGGTTCCGTAAAGGTCAATACAGAAGGGGGAATACAATACACGGGTATCTTCCCACCAGCAGGTTCGTAAAGGTCCAATCAGAAGAGGAATACAATACACAGGGTATCTTCTCACCATGACAGGTTCGTAAAGGTCCAATACAGAAGGGAATACAATACACAGGGTATCTTCTCACCATGACAGGTTCTGTAAATGTCCAATACAGAAGGGGAATACAATACACAGGGTACTTCTCCACCATGACAGGTTCTGTAAAGGTCCAATACAGAAGGGGGAATACCTAGAGACAGGACATTTGGCACAGACGTGCAGGACATATAGGGGACGTGTGCTATTACCTAGCTAAGGAATTCAAACTAATTCAACTCATTTTAAACAATCATCAAAGAAAGATTTTAAAAACAGTTTTATGGTCATAAAAGCAAAATCACATACCCCCAACCTGACACAGGTACACACCCACTGTATGGTCATACATGGAAATATATACCCCCCTGCTCACAACCGACCTACCATTTCCATGGCAAACATAAAGGGTAACTACAGTAAAAAAAAAAAAATACACAGGGTATCTTCTCACCATGACAGGTTCTGTAAAGGTCCAATACAGAAGAGGGAATACAATACACAGGGTATCTTCCCACCATGACAGGTTCTGTAAAGGTCCAATACAGAAGGGGGAATACAATACACAGGGTATCTTCCCACCATGACAGGTTCTGTAAAGGTCCAATACAGAAGAGGGAATACAATACACAGGGTAGTCTTCCCACCATGGCAGGTTCCGTAAAGGTCCAATACAGAAGAGGGATACAATACACAGGGTATCTTTCACCATGACGGTTCCGTAAAGGTCCAATACAGAGAGGGAAATACAATACACAGGGTATCTTCTCACCATGACAGGTTCCTGTAAAGGTCCAATACAGAAGGGGAATACAATACACAGGGTATCTTCTCACCATGACAGGTTCTGTAAAGGTCAATACAGAAGGGGAATACAATACACAGGGTATCTTCTCACCATGACAGGTCTGTAAAGGTCAATACAGAAGGGGGATACAATACACAGGTATCTTCCCACCATGACAGGTTCTGTAAAGGTCAATACAGAAGGGGAATACAATACACAGGGTTCTTCTCACCATGACAGGTTCTGTAATGTCCAATACAGAAGGGGAATACAATACACAGGGTATCTTCTCACCATGACAGGTTCTGTAATGTCCAATACAGAAGGGGAAATACAATACACAGGGTATCTTCTCACCATGACAGGTTCTGTATTGGACTGATTGGGAGTTTGTACAGTTACGATGTGACTAATTATTACTCCTTTTACCATGTTCCATTACGGATTAAAAGGATAAAAGGAGGTAATGGCAGTATACATGATCCCAATGGGAGTAGCCTGGGGGGAAGGTAGACATGATACACCAATGGGAGCGTAGCCTTGGTATGGAAGGTAGACATGATACACCAATGGGACGTAGCCTTGTATGGAAGGTAGACATGATACACCAATGGGACGTAGCCTTGTATGGAAGTGTAAGACATGATACACCAATGGGACGTAGCCTTGTATGGAAGGTAGACATGATACACCAATGGGACGTAGCCTTGTATGGAAGGTAGACATGATACACCAATGGGACGTAGCCTTGTATGGAAGGTAGACATGATACACCAATGGGACGTAGCCTTGTGATTTAAGGAAATATTCCACTGCTGCTCCCATTATAATTGTGCCCATGTATTATGTCATATCATTTATGCATCCATGTATTATGTCATATCATATATACATCCATGTATTATGTCACGTCATATATACATCCATGTATTGTGACAGGTCATTTATACATCCATGTATTATGTTGTATCAGTGTTCTCCCCAGAATTTTTTTCCAGCCGGGTGGCATGAAAAAGTAGCCGGGTGGGTGTGGGAGCGGGGACATTTGGTGTGGGAAAAATGTGCACTGCATCATGCTCATTATATAGGACAGGGATGTCTAACTTTCGTCCCATTAGATGTTTGAAAACTATGACTCCCAGCATGCCGTGTTTGTAGAATGCAGGTAGTTGTAGTAGATGTTTGTCAACGTCTGGCAGGGATGTTTAGTTCCCTTTTGAAGGTAACCCTGTAACATGGCAGCACAAGCACATGTGCCACCCTTTTGTGGCCTTGGGATCTTGGAAAAGCTAGTAAACATGTGCTAAATAATCTTACAAGTGTAAAAAACAGGTCTGGACGGGCAGTATTGGTGGGAGTTTTTACCTGACCAATTGGCACACCATTAAACCTACATCTAAATTCTTTTATATCACTAGTGTTTCTCTCAGGAATTTTTTTCCAGCCGGGTGGCATGAAAAAGTAGCCGGGTGGGCCGCCCGGCTAAAAGACCCTAGGGAGAACACTGTGTATATACATCCATCCCACATGGAGCCACGGGTGGGCGTGGAAAGGGACTACTCCCCACGGCCCGCTCAGTGTTCAGTGCCACCAGTGCGGTCCCCAGCATCGGCTGCGTTGGGCACCCTGTCATATAACATATGGTTTTCCATAAGACACTTTCTGTCCACCATACCCACTGCTGCACTAACAAGAGAAGATGGGAGACCAGGGATCCTGTATTGTTAGGCCACTTACCGATCAAGGCTGGATGGACATTGTGGGTGTCCACAAAGGTTCAACTCCCAATTCAATTCTGTATATGATGTCAGGACGACCTACAGTAAAACAAAAGTAATAAACAGTGGAAAGTTTATTCAATCTTTTAATCAATCTTTCATATCTGTGGGAAACCAAATACAATGCATCTGTCTATTGTAATAAGAAAACATTAACTACAATGTAACATACATTGTATTGTTACATTCTATAGTAGACAGATACACTGTATATAATCTGTTACCCATAGATGGCTGGTTTAATTACATTCCATAGATGATACACTGTATTAATCTGTTACCAAGATGGCTGGTTTAATTACATTCTATAGATAATACACTGTATATATCTGTTACCCATAGATGGCTGTTTAATTACATTCCATAGATAGATACACTGTTATAATCTGTTACCCATAGATGGCTGGTTTAATTACATTCTATAGATAGATACACTGTATATAATCTGTTACCCATAGATGGCTGGTTTAATTACATTCCATAGATAGATACACTGTATATAATCTGTTACCCATAGATGGCTGGTTTAATTACATTCTATAGATAGATAACCTGTAATAATCTGTTACCCATAGATGGCTGGTTTAATTACATTCCATAGATAGTATCACTGTATAATCTGTTACCCATAGATGGCTGGTTTAATTACATTCTATAGATAGATACACTGTATATATCTGTTACCCATAGATGGCTGTTTAATTACATTCCTAATAGATACACTGTATATATCTGTTACCCATGATGGTGGTTTAATTACATTCCTTAATAGATACACTGTTATATCTGTTACCATAATGGCTGGTTTAATTACATTCCTAGATAGATACACTGTATATATTCTGTTTACCCATAGATGGGCGTGTTTAATTACATTCATAGATAGATACACTGTAATATCATGTTACCATAGATGGGGTTTAATTACATTCTATAGATAGATACACTGTATATAATCTGTTACCCATAGATGGCTGGTGTTAATTACATTCTATAGAATATACACTGTTATAATCTGTTACCCATAGATGGCTGTTTAATTACCATTCTAGATAGATACACTGTATATAATCTGTTACCCATAGATGGCTGGTTTAATTACATTCCATAGATAGATCACTGTTATATATCTTTTACCCATAGATGGCTGGTTTAATTACATTCTATAGATAGATACACTGTATATACTGTTACCCATAGATGGCTGGTTTATTACATTCATAGATAGATACACTGTATATAATCTGTTACCCATAGATGGCTGGTTTAATTACATTCTATAGATAGATACACTGTATATAATCTGTTACCCATAGATGGCTGGTTAATTACATTCTATAGATAGATACACTGTATATAATCTGTTACCCATAGATGGCTGGTTTAATTACATTCTATAGATACACTGTATATAATCTGTTACCCATAGATGGCTGGTTTAATTACATTCTATAGATAGATACACTGTATATAATCTGTTACCCATAGATGGCTGGTTTAATTACATTCCATAGATAGATACACTGTATATAATCTGTTACCCATAGATGGCTGGTTTAATTACATTCTATAGATAGATACACTGTATATAATCTGTTACCCATAGATGGCTGGTTTAATTACATTCTATAGATAGATACACTGTTATAATCTGTTACCCTAGATGGGCTGGTTTAATTACATTCTATAGATAGATACACTGTATATAAATTGTTACCCATAGGTGGCTGGTTAATTAATTACTTCTTAGATATCACTGTATATAATCTGTTACCCATAGGTGGCTGGGTTTAATTACATTCTATAGATAGATACACTGTATATAATCTGTTACCCATAGGTGGCTGGTTTAATTACATTCTATAGATATACACTGTATATAATCTGTTACCCATAGGTGGCTGGTTAATTACATTCTATAGATAGATACACTGTATATAATCTGTTACCCATAGGTGGCTGGTTTAATTACATTCATAGATAATACACTGTATATAATCTGTACCCATAGGGGCTGGTTTAATTACATTCTATAGATAGATACACTGTATATAATCTGTTACCCGCTACGCTGTCTGTACCCGTCCTTATAATGCTACACTGTCCGTACCCATCCTTATAATGCTACTATTATAATGCTACACCGTCCATCCCCGTCCTTATAATGCTACGCTCTCCGTCCCCGTCCTTATAATGCCACGCCGTCCGTCCCCGTCCTTATAATGCCACGCCCTCCGTACCCGTCCTTATAATGCTTTGCTGTCTGTACCCATCCTTATAATGCTACGCTGTCTGTACCCGTCCTTATAATGCTACGCTGTCTGTACCCGTCCTTATAATGCTACTATTATAATGCTACACTGTCCGTACCCATCCTTATAATGCTACTATTATAATGCTACGCCGTCCGTCCCCGTCCTTATAATGC
>JAACNH010000478.1:102196-145076 GCA_019447015.1 Hymenochirus boettgeri | reverse complement strand
TTATAACGCTACACTGTCCGTACCCGTCCTTATAATGCTACTATTATAATGCTACACTGTCCGTACCCGTCCTTATAATGTTACTCTGTCCGTACCCGTCCTTATAACGCTACACTGTCCGTACCCGTCCTTATAACGCTACACTGTCCGTACCCGTCCTTATAACGCTACACTGTCCGTACCTGTCCTTATAATGCTACGCTGTCCGTACCCGTCCTTATAATGCCACGCTCTCCGTACCCATCCTTATAATGCCACGCCGTCCGTCACCGTCCTTATAATGCCACGCCCTCCTTCACTCATCCTCTGTTTCTCCAGAGCCTTCACCTTAAACTGTTCCCTCAGGATGTCGGAAACCACCACCTCACAGGAAAGGACTTTATGACTAATTGAAATTTAGCACCGTGCACTCCACGTGTAGAATTTTACTATTGTGCTAACTAGAAATAAGGTGCTTAACTCAATACTTGCATGCCTTTGAGACACCCCATAAGCCCACCCCTGGTATGACATACCTGAGAGGCAGGGGATAACCAACTTTCTAGACACCATTTTGTAAAATTCTACGTTAAAAGGACAATTAAGCAGGAAGTGGTCCATCGTTTCCTCCGACAGGATACCTGCTGGAGATGTCTCCAAGGTCCCATCACTCCCCTGCAAACAGCTAATCAATTTGCGAGTGACAGAGTCCCTGCAACTTTGATAGGGATTGGGAGAATGGTGTGACCCATAATTCCTCTCAAAGTTCAGGGAGGCCAGCCGGTCATACTGGAACCTTCTCATCTGAGACTTTACCCTGGTGATCTCCCCAAAGTCACCACAATCAGACACCAGCCTATCCAACTTCCTCTTAAGTTTTAGATAGGCATGATATTTACTCTGTACCTTATCAATCGCTAGGCCTCGAAAGAGTTGTGCGGTCCTCTTTTTGGTGATCTCCCACCATTCCGTCCTACTGCGGCAGACATCCTTCAGGGACTCCTGATCCTGAAAGAAGGCCAAAAAAGACTGTTTAGTACATTCCTCGTCAAGGATGGTCGAATTGAGGTGCCAGAAACCCTTACCTCTCGAGGGGGCCTCTGGAATATTCAAGGACATGACCACCAAACAGTGATCTGAGAACTCTACTGCCTTCACCTCAAGAGGAGAAGTAATAGAGTCCTTTTTAACAAAAAACCTATCTATCCTACTACTACTACCTACCTATCTATCTATCCTACTACTACGGCCTGGACTTTGGTCAATGTATACATCTACCAGACCTGCCTCTCTAACTAAGCCATTGAAAAATACGCTGTCGTACCCCAACCTGCCAGCCTGGCCTCTCCTGTCCATTGGCCTAGCGATGGTGTTAAAATCCCCACCAAACACTACAGGCTGGGCTGTAAAAAGAAAGGGCTTTATTCTGGTAAATAATTCCTTCCTCTCGGCCTTTGTCTGAGGGCCATAGAAATGTATTAGCCGCAGAGGCGAACTGTTCAACAGAACATCCATAAGCATGCAGCGTCCCATCTCGATTTCAATCACCCGTTTGACTGTTACCATATCTGCTTTACAAAGAACAGCCACTCCACTGTAAGGCTCGGCGGCAAGAGACCAAAAGGACGGTCCACAGGACCAGTCCCCCTTGGCGCGATGGATCTCAGCCAAGGTGGTGAGCCGGGTCTCCTGCAAAAAGAAAATGTCTGCCTCAATACGGGAGAGAAAAAATAACGCCATGCTACGTGCACTTACAGACTTGATGGAGGCAACATTAACTGTTACACATCTTATTGGAGGGGGCACAGCCATTTACAAGGTGAATGAAGTTATGGGGGGTTTTCATTTACCCTTTACCCTCCTCCCCTCATCCACCCCCCTTCTGGACAGTGGAGGACTTTCGGACTCTGGAAGCAGAATTACCAACTGGGTGAGATATTTGGGCAAGAGCCCCCCTTGACTTGGATCTGGTAACCCTGGCTTCGGCCTTATAAATAGGTCCAGAAATGAGCTTGGGTTTGGGTGACCCTGATATATTTTTGGTCATCTCTGCTCTGGGAGCTTCCTGTGGAGTCACAGTGACAGGCTCTGCAGGCATGGTGGTACTCTCTGGCCCCAGAGCAATGCGAAGGGGACACTTCTCTAGTGTCCACTGCTTCCCCAGCAACTGCTACAACCTCAGAGCTCACCTCCTCGGAGACTACCATCTCCTCCGCAAACTCTTGCGCAATTTGCTGCCAAGAGACGGGGCAAGAGGTATAAGTGTGCCCCATCTCACCGCAGAGGTTGCAACAGACACTGTTAGGGCAGTCTTTCCCATTGTGCCCCAGCTCAAGGCATAGGGCACACTTCAGTTTGTCACAATACATTGAAAGATGACGAAACGACCCGCACTTCCAGCACTGACGCGGCTGGCCCGGGTAGAAGCATTGTATCCTATCCCTGCCGATAAAGGCAGAATTCGGGATGTGCTGGGTAACGTTACGGACTGTGTTCAGTTTAACGCTGCACTTCCAACCACCACCCCAAATTCCACTGTCATCAAGGTTTTTAAACAGGTCGCTTTGGACGGAGCCGTATCTCCCAAGCCAGGTGCGGAGGTCTGAGGGCGGAATGCTCTCATTAAAGACCTTTATGGTCACTCTCACGACACCCGGCCGGGAAACCGCCACCACCCGAAAGCCAATCCACCAAGCAGGATCCCTGTCATACTTTTTCCAAAACTCATCCAGACCTTGGGGGGACACAAAGCTGATGACAAACTCCCCCGGACTGGACCCAGAAATAAAGGCAAAGATGTCCACTGCCTCAAACCCAACCTGGAGGAGTCTGTCAATCACCTGCTGCCTATCCGGAGAAGGGCCCTCCCCCACCCACTTCAAGTTCACCACATTCCTCCTACCCCCACCCCCACTGTACATGTTACATACACAGATGTTTGTGCGTTAGCAGGAACAGTCCTCCGTGTAGCAGAATGAGTGGCTCTGGCAGCGGACGCATATGATGTAGGTTTGGTCCCTGCAGGTGAAACTGGAGGCTGCTTAGCGGAAACAGATTGAACCTTTGTACAACTGGGACCAGATGATCCAGCAGATCTTACAGGGGGGACAGACACAGACTGGACAGGGGGAGCCTTGGACACAGACACTGGGGCTGACACAGAGGGAGATTGGGAGACAGACACAGCAGGAGCAGGGGAAAGGGAAACAGGGACCGGGTGATCACACTTACCACCTATTGGTGGACCCTCCATCCCGCTGGCCTCAGGCTCTGCCGCCATCTCTCCGGACACTGGTGGGGATCGATCACCCAGAGCTTCCGCCATCTCCAGCTTAGGAACCAAGATTTTAGATTCCCCTAAACTTGCCACCGCCTTCTTCCCAATAGAAACTTGCTTGGGGACTTTAACTGTAGGGCAAACGTCTTTGCTGATCTCTTCCTCTACCAAGATGGCCGCCGGGACTTGCTTGGGACCAGCTGAAATAACTTCCTGCTTCCCTGACCCTCTCTTCTCCTTAGCTTCCTCAGGTGCAGTGCTAATAGCAGGATCTGTGCTGATTGGTCCACTGCGAGATCCATCTCCTTCCTGAACCACAGCCTCTGGAACACCAGAACCAGCTGACACAGCCTTTGGATCCAAAATGGCCGCTGCAGGTACTTTCCTCTCACTGCCCTGAAACTTAAAGATTGCCTCTTTACATATGGGAACTTTATCTGCACGTTCCTTACCAGCCGCACTGACAGACTCTTCTCCTTTCTGGGCAGGTTTGGCAGTCAGGGAGGAGCATGGAGCACTGGTAGCTGCAGGTGTGATGTCACTGGCAGGATCCAAGATGGCCGCCGAACCACATGTTCCAGCCATGTTTGGTGTGGTAGACTCCAGGCACTTGGTGTTAGTGGAATTAAAGGGGTTTGCACTGCATGGTTGGAAAACCAGAACTTTCTTTCCTTTCTTGTGCTTTTCCCCTATTTTCCTCCTCTTTGCCAGATTCTCATCCGTGGAGAATTCCAGTTCTTGCTCTTTAATGGGAGATTCCAGACATTTTATTTCTTTCAGCAAACCGGGGGATTTAGGATCTTCCACAGCCCAGTCCATTTCTTTCTCCTTGTCTCCCTGTCCAGGTGTTACTGATGGGGAAACTGGTGACCGAGACCTCCCTTCAGAGGCCCCAGGCACCTCCACCCCTGCCTGCACCGACACTGGGGAGACCTGAAATGAACAGCATGGCTGGGCCTTAGCTGTAATCCCCCTGCCAGGGCCTCCGCATATCCAGGATCCCCAGGCTCAAGATGTGTTTTTGGCCCAGGTTTAGCAGCAGAAGGCCCAGACTCCGGACCAGGGCTCTTGGAGGCCATAACAGGCCTAGAACAGTGAACGAAAACAGAAAATCAAAACTATACTTACCGTGATTTTCTTTTCCTGGTCCTGAGAGGTCCGTGGAAGTCCATGGGATCGACCACGTAATATATGATTGAAGGGAGGGAGACCGTCTCATTTTAAGTCTATTGAGTATTTATTTAACAGGTTTTGCTGCCTCCATAATTTTGGAAGCAAATTCAGCTTTCTGTTTGTCAATCACATCTAACTTATAATGTTAGATAAATGTGGACATCGAGGTCCAGGTTGCTGCCCTGCAAATTTCCGAGGGAGTGACTTTTGCTTGGAACGCCCATGACGCCGCCATTGCTCTGGTGGAGAGCGCTGTCACCTTGTTTGGCATGTTGCCTTGTGCCATATGCTTGCTTGATTACACTTATAATCCAGGAGGATATAGTTTGAGTTGCTGGTTGTTGACCTTTTTTAGGTCCTGTGAAATTAATAAATAGGTATTCGGTTTCCCGGAAATCCTGTGTTTGGAGTAGGTATTGCTTTAGCGTTCTACCTATGTCTAACTCGTTTTGGTCTGTCGCATCTACTAGTGATGGTAAGACTATTTCCTGATTTATATGGAAGTTTGTAGCCACTTTTGGAATGAATTTTGCATCTGGTTTTAGTATCAAGTTGTTTCCCTGGAAAGTCAGATATGGTGGGACACATTTCAATGCTCTAATTTCGGATATTCTCCGTCCTGATGTTATTGCTATTAAGAAGACGGTTTTGAGTGTTAATTCTTTGATATCTGTTTGATCTATTGGTTGAAATGGGTCATGTTGGAGCATTTCTAATACCTTTGTCAGGTCCCATGGGGGAACAGGAGATTTATATTGAGGTTTTAGATGTCTTACTCCTCTGAAGAACCTGACAACCATTGGTTCTGTTGCCCATTTTCTGTTAGTAACAGCAGATATGGCGGTTATCTGTCTCTTTAATGTAGCAATACTAAGTTGTTTATCTAGGCCATCTTGTAAAAACTCGAGAATTGTGTCTATTTTTATCTCCTCGGTTTGTCTCTCTTTTTCTCTACACCAGTTTAAAACCTTTTCCCATGACTTATAGTATGTATCTCAAGTCGTTTTCTTTCTGGATGACATTAAATTATGTATAACTTTATCGGATAGTCCAGCTTCCCTCATGGGCTTGACTTCAGTAGCCATGCCGTCAGTTTTAGTTGTTTCAAGTTGGAGTGAATTAGATTTCCCTGGGTTATTAAGTTGGGATTCATTGGTAAGAATATAGGTGGTGCTTGTGCCAGCCTCTGTACCCAGGGGAACCAGGGTCTCCTTGGCCAGAATGGGAGGATGATAATTACCTGGGCTTTGTCTTCCTCTATTTTCCTGAGGGTTCTGTGGATCAGAGATATCGAAGGAAAAACATACATTAGATGTGGATTCCGTTTTATGGAGAAGGCATTTGTGGCTAATGCTTTGGTGTCTGGGTATCTGGTACAAAATTTCAGTACTTTTGTATCCTCTCTCGTTGCCATTAGATCTATTAGAGGTTTGCCCCATCTGTAGGTTAGTTGATCGAATACAGATTGTTCCAGACTCCATTCTATTGGACTGAACATGTGTCTGCTCAGTCTGTCTGCCTGTATGTTTTCTTTTCTTGGAATGTGGATCGCCCTCAGTTGTTTTATCTTGTTTTCTGCCCAGTTGAATATTTCCCCCGTCTGGGACCAGAGACTCCTGCTCTTGGTTCCACCCTGTTTGTTTAGGTAGTAGACTACCGCTATATTGTCCGATTGGATTTGTACTGGTGCATTCTTGATCAGGAAATGAAATGCTTGTAATCCCTGGAAGACTGCTCTCATCTCTCTGACATTTTGATTCTGGGTTTTCCAGAATTGGTCCCATACTCCTTGTGCTTGTTGACCTTCGCAGCACGCTCCCCAGCCTAGGGGGCTTGCATCTGCTGTAATTATGATCCAGGTATGGAAGTAAATTCTCATTGGTCTGAAATTTTTTGTATGTGTCCACCATTTCATTATGTTTCTGACTGTTAATGGAAGCAATATTATCTGGTTTGGGGAGGATTGGTTTTTCCATTGTTGAAGGAGGTTGAGTTGTAGTGACCTTATATGGAACATTGCCCATAGTACTGACTCTGAAGTTGCCACTAGTTTCCCCAGAACTCTTTGGCATATCTCCGTTGTTGAGTACGGTTGTGAAATTAGTTTCACATCTATTCTGCGTTCGGTAGGAAGTCGAAGGTTTTTCATCTCTATTGTTGTCCCCAAAAATGTTATTATTTGGGATGGTGTCAGGCTTGATTTCTCCAGGTTTATTAGCCAACCATGTTGGTCTTGTCTCGCGCTTTTATCAGGATATCGTCTAGGTATGCGAAAATCTCTATTTTCCGGATTCTTAGGGATGCAATTAGTGGTGATAGAACCTTCGTGAAGGTACGTGGAGAGGATGACAGACCAAATGGTAGACATCTGTACTGAACATGACTGCTTAGGATGTAAAATCTTAGGTATTTCCTGTGTTTTGGATGTATCGGTATGTGGTGGTAGGCATTCTGTAGATCGATTTTGATCATCCAGTCTCCTTTTTGTATCTGGTTGGTTATTGTTTTGAGTGTTTCCATCTTGAATTTGGATAGTTTTATGAACTGGTTGACAAATCTGAGGTCTAATATCGCCCTGAATGCTCCGTTCTTTTTTCTCTTGAGGAAGAGGGTGGAGTAAATACCTTGTTTTTCCTGTTGAATTGGGACTTGTTCTATGGTTCTGTTGGGACTTGGGCCTTGTTCTGTGACTGATCCATCTAAAAGTTCCTGTAGAATTCTGTTCAACTGCAGTGTGGCTTGGATTTTCTTTGGATTTTGTGATGTTATAAACTTTTTTTCTGGTGGTAATTGGGAGAATTCTATCAGGTAACCTTGAGATATTGTTTGTATTACCCAAGTGTCGGCTTTGTGTCGTGAAAGGAACGATCTTTGTTCCAGTTTTGTTTTTGAAAGAATGGTCTGCCCGGGCGATACTGTTTTGCCTGTTGTAAGGAATATCCCATTGAGGAGGTTGACGGAAATTCTTTTCTGAATTTCCTATAGGTTGGAAGATTGCCTTTGAAGGGAAGGTTGGTGAGACCCTGCTTTGATTGGCTGTCTACCCTCCATTGTCTTAACCACAACGCATGTCTTGCCACTGTTGACTGAGCCATGGATTTAGCTGAAAGTTTTAATGAATCCATGGAGGCTTCCGCTATGAAATTATTCGCTAGTTTGATATCTTGTATTAGTTTAATCAGTTCATTTCTGGGTACCCCTTCTGTGACAGCATCCTCTATTCGATTGGCTCTTGCTATGCTTGTTATGCCAATAGCAGGACGAATGGCTGCCCCAGCTGCAACACATGTTCTTTTTAGTGCCGCTTCTTCCTTTCTTTCCATAGGGTCCTTCAAGGACACCCAGTCGTCTGTAGCTAGTGCAATTTTCTTTGCAATTTTGGCTATTGGGATATCTATTTTAGGTGGTTCATCCCAGGTTTTGGAGTCTTGTTTGTTGAACGGGTAATTTCTTGTCATATTCTGCGATGTGTTAAATCTCCTGTCTGGATTTTCCCATCCAGTCTTGATTATTTCCGTCATTTGTTCGTGAACATGAAACAGAGCGTTCGACGTAGATTTGTTTGAAAACATTAAGTCCCCTTTATTTTTATCTGAAGGGTCCGATATCTGAAACGTGGACCTCATCTTTGTGATTCGATATTCTAATGTGGCTGGGGAGACATTATCATAGGTTAATTCGTCTGTCTCGCCTCCATCTTCTGATACGAGTTCTCCCTCTGATTCAATGTCCCATATGGTTGGCTCTGGGGTTGGTTGTTCTGTTTGTAGAATACTTTGTTCTCTTAACATCTCTGCCACTTTGTTGAAAGTAGCTGAAGTTACTTTAGTAATTAATGTATCCATGGAGGATTGGAATACATTAGACATAGTTTGTTGAATTTGTCCTTGTGACATTGTTGCAGAAAGGTTCATGCAACTTGCACACATTTTGCTTCCTTGTTGAGCAATATTAGAGCATAGGGCACATTCTTTCCCTTTAGCTTTGCTTGACCTTTCTCCTGGATCTGGAGAGCTGAAAGATACAATATTATCAGAAAGAACAATTAGTATAGAAACAAGTATAGTTTGTATGGTAAGGGAGACCCCTCTCAGTAGTGTTTGCTCACCCCTAGGATGCAGACCTGTGTCTTTTGTCAGGGCTAATGGATGCACTGCAAGAGACAAGAAATTTGTGAGTCCAACTTATGACATTGGGTCACCTGTTGGCTGTTGACTTACAACATACTGGCAAGGTAAAGGTCTGAAACAGCGGATGCGTGTGGTGGACGAGAGCAGAGCTGGTGCACATACACTGGAGAGCTGCAGGGATACGCTGGCGTTTCCGATGCTGAGTCTCGCCTGAGAGACAAACTGACGTTTTTTAAAAATCTCCCGCGCAGTGACGTCATCTGTGCGCGCCGGTGCAACCTCTCGCGGGTTACAGAGACTGCACGCTCGAGAGGGATAAGGACCCGCTAGTCCCCACCGCTCTACATGCAGGCAATAGCGAGCGGTGTACACTGAGAGGGAGCTCAGTGGTCTTTTGAGTGAGGAGCACGGAGGTAGGAGGGCGGAGCTAACAACTTTATTTGGAAACCGGCCTGTCACATGGGGTTTAAAGGTATTTAACCCATGCACTTCCACTGACGTGGGAGGACCAGGGAAAAACGGATATGCAAGCAAGCACTTGTTGGAGCTCAGGAGCACACAATAACATAACCTTCCACCTCCAATACTATGTTACTATGTAACAAATAATAATATAGACCATGCACATGGTATTTTATTGTGTCATACATGGGTACACAAAAGTGTAATGTTTCGGTACACAGCGGTACCTTCTTCAGACAGACATAAAAACCAATTGAACAGGTGAGGCCTTAAATACATACAGGAAGGAGCTCAATAGCATCCCCTAGTGGAGAAACGAAAAAAAGAGGAAAAAGAAAGGAAATTGCAACAGAATATACAAACAATCAATGTGTAGTATATATAGTAAATAAATACTGAGAGTTCATCCTTTGGGCAGGAAGCAAGAAAGTCCCAATTTACAATTGAGATCTTTAGGGTGTAGTGCATCAAGGGTGAAAATCCAAAAGGATTCCCTGCGCAGAAGCAGATTGTGTCTGTCGCCCCCTCTAGGCAGTGGAGGGATGTGGTCAATTACCATCCCTTTCAGGTCACAAATGAGGTGTCTACATTTGAAGAAATGGAATGCCACAGGGCCACAGGGGTATCTTCAGATTGGTAGATTGTGTCTGTAGGAGGTCTCTGTAGGCAAGTTTAATGCCACTCCGTGGCGTTGTAAATGCAGAAATCAGGTGAAGTAGCCTTTAAGGATAAAGACTTTGCCGGTATAGGGATGGTGAAATGATGAACCCACAATAAGTGAGTTGCAGATATTACAGTTACAACAACGGAAACAAGCCGCCTTTTTATATTTGGAGATAGGATCTGCCTGTACCAGTTGGGAATAAAGAGACCTGTTTCTTTGGTAGACACATTGTGGCATGACCTTAGTGTTGGGACCCATATTGGGATCCCCTTGAATAACTGGCCAAAATTTCTGCAAGTTATTCTTGATGGCTGTGGACTTGGTGGTAAAGGTTTGTATGAGTGGGATACCTACTGGGATGTCCTTTTTAGGAGTAGGGTGGAGAGCTTCCATTGTGGCTTGTTGAACAAGGTCGGGGGGATAATTGCGTGTAACAAACTTCTTAGCCATCGCTTCGAGGAAGTGATTTTTATCCCTGGGGTTGTTGCAAATCCGAGCAACCCTCATAAACTGGGATTTGGGTAGACCTTTACAGACATGCGGAGGATGGAAGCTGTGCAGGTAAAAGAGTATTACGGTCAGTAGGTTTGACGTACAGGGAGGTAAGTAAAACACCATCAATAACGCGTATTTGAACATCAAGAAAATGAATAGTATCATGGGACAATGTTATCATCTAGACTATTCAGTAACCTGTGCACTGGTACCAGACCAAATGTCGTCTATATAACGAAAGAATTTTTTGCAATACAATTGATATAATTCATGTGTATAGATGTGATGTTCTTCGAGTTTGCCAATATAAAGGTTGGCAAATGACGGTGCAACCGGACTACCCATGGCGGTCCCAACAGTTTGAATGAAATACTCTGTTTCAAATTTAAAATAGTTGTTATGGAGAATAAAGTCCAAACAGTCCACCAGGAATTCCGTGGGGGGGGGGGGCAGCAAGGAAAGAAAATATCGTATTGCTTCAAGTCCTTTGAAATGGTGAATTGTAAGGAATAGAGTCCCGGAGGGACGAAGTTCACTGTACCTTTTAGGAGGAGGGCTGTCAGCAGGCTGGAACAATGGCTGAAGAGCTGTAACTGGAACAATGGCTGATCCACAGGCTGAGGGATGGTAACTGGAACAATGGCTGAGGCACAGTTGAAGGGATGGTAACTGGAACAATGCTGAGCACAGTGAAGGACTGACAATGGCTGAGGCACAGGCTGAAGGGATGATACTGGAACATGGCTGAGGCACAGCTGAAGGGATGATACTGGAACAATGGCTGAGGCACAGGCTGAAGGGATGATACTGGAACAATGGCTGAGCACCAATCAAGGCAAAGGCTGGAGCCGAAGGCAGAAAACGCTACACAGCAGACAAACAGTCTTTCCGTAGCAAAGACTACGAATAGGCACTCGCACTCCCTGGCGAGTGCCTATTTGAATATCGCGCCGCCCGCTGTCCGGACGTGGTGACTGTCACGACGCCGACGTCTGGCGCCGGCGACGTCACCATCCGGAACGGCGAGGGAGCGCGGCAGGTAGATCCTTACAGTACCCCCCCTCCCACAGGGGGCCTCAGGACCACTTGAAGCAGGTTTGTCAGGAATCTTCTATGAAAGGTTTTGATTAACGGGGGAGCATGTAAATCCGACTGTTTAACCCAGGACCTTTCCTCTGGTCCAAATCCTTTCCAATGGACCAAATATTGAAGAGAACTTCTGACAATCTGGAATCCAAGACTCTCTCCACCTCAAATTCTTGTTGACCATTGATCATAATAGGATCAGGCGACTGAAAGGGAAGAGAATCGATTCAGCACACCTGGCTAATAAGAGAAACATGGAACACTTAGGATTCTCATGATGGTAGGTAATAGAAGTCGTACTGCCGTAGGACCCACCAATTCCAATATAGGGAATGGGCCAAAATTTAGGACCCAATTTAGAAGAAGGAACACGTAAGTTGATGTGAGTTATGATAACCAAACTTTATCTCCCACCGAATATAATGGAGGTTTACGTCTACGCCTATCGGCTGCAGTCTTTTGTACCAGGGCAGACTTCTCAAGACTGTTAGTTGCAGAACTGGTCCTGATGACACAAAAAATCCTGTGGAAACCCTTTGGGTTTAAGCCAAAAACACAAAAAAGGAGATTTCCGTAAAGAGTGGACGGCATTGTTATGGGCAATTCCCCCATGGCAGAAGCTCAGTCCAATTGTCTTGAGAGTAAGAAATGTAGCATCGAAGGAATTGTTCTGCGGCTCCATTAGACTGAGGATGATAAGCTGATGAAAATTGGATTTTTAATTCCAAGTAGTTTGCAAATGCCCCCAGAATTTGGAGATGAATTGGGTTCCTCGATCGACACTATTTCCATAGGTAATCCATGCAGACGGAAAATATGAGAAAGAACAATTGAGCAAGTTCAGCAGAGGAGGCAATTTAGGAAGAGGAACAAATGAGCCATTTTGCTAAAACGATCTACAGTAACCCAGATGACTGTATTTTTCTTAGAAACAGAAGTTCACCAATAAAGCTCCTAGAAAGTGGGTCCAGGTAGGGAGGGAATAGGTAGAGGTTGGAGTAGTCCACAAGGAAGAGTATGGAAGTTTTGGAAGTCACAGACAGAACAGCGGCGACAAAGTTTTGACATCTGTCCTCATGGAGGGCCACCATACTGACCGATTAAGAAGATTGAAAGTCTATGAACCCCAGGGTGACCGGCTGTTTGGATTTGTGAGTCAGTTGTAATATTTCTTTCCGAAGGGAGAGGGGACAAAGGTCTTATTAGGGGGTAGGCAGCAGAAGCAGAATCCGAGCAGATAATCCGATGGCAAGTGAGGGGTAATAGTGGCTAGGATCTTGGAGGAGGGAATAATGGGGCCTTTATCTTTATCAGTAGAATCGTCTGCAAGGAAGACCTGGAGAGAGCGTCTCTTTTTTATTCTTGGAACCAGGATGAAAGGAAATGATAAATTGAAACGAGAGAAAAACAGCCCAACGGGCTTGACGAGGATTTAATCTCTAAAGGTTTTGGATATATTCCAGATTTTTGTGATCGGTGGTGGAGGTGATAGGATGTACTGCCCTTCTACAAGTGTCGCCATTCTTCTAGTGCGAGTTTGATAGCTAGAAGTTCACGATTCCCAATATCATAATTATTTCATTGGGCAAAAAAAGCACATGGGTGGATTTTCCATTCCTCTATTTGCCTTTGGGAAAGGACGGCACCTGCTCCAAGATTAGAGGCGTCAACTTCGATGATGAATGGTAGACGGGATCGGGTGCAGAATACTGGGGCAGAAGAAAAGCATCTTTTAATTTCTTGAAGCTACTAAGGCGGCTGGAGACCAGATTCTAGGTTTGCCTCCTTTCCGGATAAGGGCCAAGATAGGAGCAATGATGGAAGAAAACCCTTTAATAAATTGTCTGTAATAATTGGCAAACAGAGGAATCGTTGGATAGCCTTAGTGCCAATGGGAAGCGTCCAATTGACAATAGCTGAATTTTGGTTGGATCCACTTGACCTTGAGCAAGGACCAGATAACCCAGAAAAGGTACTTGGGGCATTCAAAGAGACATTTTTCCAGTTTAGCGTACAGTTGGTTGGCTCGTAGTCGGATAAAACTGACATACATGACGCATGAGAAGAAGATCTTGAGAGAAAATTAGATGTCATCTAAGTAAACTACTACGAAATACCTAAGAGGTCTCGAAAAATGTCATTAACAAATTCTTGAAAGACTGCTGGAGCATTACAGAGACCGAAGGGCATCACCAGATATTCATAATGTCCATTCTAGTATTGAAGGCAGTTTTTCCATTCGTCTCCTTCTCGAATGCGAACCAGATTATGGCTCCACGAGATCAAGCTTGGAGAATACTTTAGCCCCTTTCAATTGATCAAAAAGTTCCGAGATGAGGGGTCGTGGGACTTTGTATGACCAAAAGAATTAATTCCTGATGAAGACAGCCATTTGAAGAAGAATTTCTGTAGAGGACATAGAAATAAATTCTGTGGATAATGGTTGATCGTCAATAGCCAGCACTCGGAGAGGATGAGGCAAGAAATAACGGAATACCTAACAAGAAGCAAAGGTGGCATCAATAAAATTACCGCTGCTCCAGAGTCTAGGAAGGCTTGGGTAGAATTTCGGGATTTGAAAATGAGGGTAGCAGGAAGAAAGGACTTGAGGGAATTCTTGTGGAAAGGAGATTTGAATCTACCTAGAGAAGACTCCTTATTCAGGTCTAGGGGTTTCAGTTTCCCGGCTTGGAAGGGCAACCTTTAACGAAGTGCCCCTGGGCGGCACAATACAGGCAAAGCCCATGAGTCCTCCTCCTGATTTTTTCTTCGCCGAAATGTGTTACCTCCAATCTGCATGGGTTCCCCAAGGGTGGAGCAGCTGTCAAAGGTCGGCCCTTGGGGACAAGGAACAAACTTGGGGGAACCAGACGGTTATTGGACCTTTCGGCTTGCCTTCCCTGATACGAGTATCCACACCCGTATACACCAGAAATCATTTCCTCTAACATTGTGGGAAGTTCCCGGGACACCAGGTCGTCCTTGATACGATCAGACAGGCCCTGCCAAAGGCTGCTAACAGGGCCTCATTGTTCCAGGCAGTCTCGGCAGCCAAAGTCCGGAACTCGTGGCATATTGCCCTACCGAACGGAGCCTTGACGTAATTGCATCAGCCGGAGTAAGCTGCAATGTTCTGCCTGGAGCGTCGAAAATCTTCCGGAAAGTTTCCAAAAATAAGGAGATATCGTTCACCCGGACGGTCATTCTTCTCCCACAGGGGGGATGCCCAGGCCAAGGCATTGCCTCCAATAAGCAATAACATAACCGACTTTGGCACGGTCCGAGGCGAAGTTAGAGGGCTGTAATTCAAAATGTATAAGGCATTGGTTTGAATCCCCGACAAGCTTGAGCGTCCCCTTCATACCGCACAGGAGGTGGTATTCGCGGCTCTCTGGGGAACGGGTTCTCTAGGCAGAGCAGGCGGAACCGCAGGAGCCGGCCCGAGCTAACCGAGCTGAATGGAGTCCAGAAATTGAGCTAATTGATTCTGCTGGTGCTCAAGGGCGTCCATGCGGAGGGAAATAGTCTGCAGTTTCTTGCCTAAACTGGCTACTTCCTCAGGTACTTCCATGGCCTATTCGTACTGTAAGAATAGAGTCCCGGAGGGACGAAGTTCATTGTACCTTTAGAGGAGGGCTGTCATAGCTGGAAACATATGACTGAAGAGCTGGTACTGGAACAATGGCTGAGGCCAGCTGAAGGGATGAACTGGAACAATGGCTGAGGCACAGGCTGAAGGGATGATACTGGAACAATGGCTGAGGCACAGGCTGAAGGATGATACTGGAACAATGGCTGAGGCACAGGCTGAAGGGATGATACTGGAACAATGGCTGAGGCACAGGCTGAAGGGATGATACTGGAACAATGGCTGAGCACAGGCTGAGGGATGATACTGGAACAATGGCTGAGGCACAGGCTGAAGGGATGGTAACTGGAACAATGGCTGAGCACAGGCTGAAGGGATGTATACTGGAACATGGCTAGGCACAGCTGAAGGGATGGTAACTGAAACATGGCTGAGGCACAGGCTGAAGGGATGATACTGGAACAATGCTGAGGCACAGGCTGAAGGGATGATACTGGAACAATGGCTGAGGCACAGGCTGAAGGATGATACTGGAACATGGCTGAGGCACAGGCTGAAGGGATGATACTGGAACAATGGCTGAGGCACAATCAAGGCAAAGGCTGGAGCCGAAGGCAGAAAACGCTACACAGGCAGACAACAGTCTGTCCGGTACAAGGACTACGAAAGGCACTCGCACCCTCTGCCTGTCCTTTGGATCTTCGCGCCGCCCGGCGTCCGGACGTGGTGACGTCACCAGTCCCGGAACGGCGAGGGAGCGCGGCAGGTAAGATCCTTACAGTGAATATTGGTGTAGAGCGATGTGATGTCAGCAGTAATAAGCAGCCAATCCTTATCCCATGGGCCAATCGATGCTAATTTGTCAGTAAAGTCCCCGGTGTCTTTAATGAAGGAGGGTAAGTTAGTAACAATAGGCTTGAGATAATGGTTGTGTGACCGAGCCTACGGATGATACAATAGGGCGAAAGGTTGGACGGATGGGATCTTTGTAGTTTTCATACAGAAAATCATAGGTATTTTGGTCGATTCTGTTGTTGTAACTGTAATATCTGCAACTCACTTATTGTGGGTTCATCATTTCACCATCCCTATACCGGCAAAGTCTTTAACCTTAAAGGCTACTTCAGCTGTACCCCTGTGGCATTCCATTTCTTCATGTCCCCCTGTAACAGTTTTGATTGGTTAGGTTGATCAGTACAGACTAGACCGAGTACCCCCATTTTATCTGGGGCTCTGTCCCCCTGTAAACAGTTTTGATTGGTTAGGTTGATCAGTACAGACTAGACCGAGCACCCCCATTTTATCTGGGGCTCTGTCCCCCTGTAAACAGTTTTGATTGGTTAGGTTGATCAGTACAGACTAGACCGAGCACCCCCATTTTATCTGGGGCTCTGTCCCCCTGTAACAGTTTTGATTGGTTAGGTTGATCAGTACAGACTAGACTGAACCCCAAATAAAATGGGGGTGCTCAGTCCCCCTGTAAACAGTTTTGATTGGTTAGGTTGATCAGTACAGACTAGACCGAGCACCCCCATTTTATCTGGGGCTCTGTCCCCCTGTAAACAGTTTTGATTGGTTAGGTTGATCAGTACAGATTAGACTGAGTACCCCCATTTTATCTGGGGCTCTGTCCCCCTGTAACAGTTTTGATTGGTTAGGTTGATCAGTTACAGAAGACCGAGCACCCCCATTTTTATCATGGGGCTCTGTCCTCCCGTGTAACAGTTTTGATTGTGGTTCAGTACTAGAACACCCCTTTAATCTGCTCCTGAGTTTTGAACAAGACTGTTGTGCTTTGCAGAATTGACATTTTCGCTGCCCAGGGCTAATTAAAATCTCTCTTTTAAAACAAACATTTCCAAGAAGCCGCTTGAATTCCTTTGGTGTCTGAAATGTTGGGTTATTACAGATGCATTCGCCCTGGAACAGTTTTATTTGGCAGAGAAAGTCAGATCTGTCGGCGGTTCCCAGTTGCAATGTTGGCACCAAACTTTCCGTTGCCCTACACAATGTTACTCACAACGCGCGCAGTTATAGGGTTCGCCGATGGTGTAACTAAACTCCTATAACCAGTTATATAAATAAGTCCTGGCAGGGCGAGAGAGAGGGGCCTTGTGTATAGTTCATATTCCCCACCCTGCCCCCACTCTGTGTAGAAACATTCCCCGGTTCTCCCTGTCTGCTTGGGCTGCCTCCCCGCACACACAGAGTGAAGCAAGTGGGGCACTGAGATGTGCTGGAGGAGGTGACGTCTTGTACCTTTTAGGGGGCATTTTAAAGGGGAAGTTTGATTGAAAATGACCATTTTGGTGACGTGAAAGTTGTATTGATTCTTCAGAAGAAGATAACACATTCCTATCTGTTGTTAAAGTGGATACGTTAGGACAACTCGTACATGGGGGTCCTACACTATAACCCATTCAATGTACAATCTGAATTCTATGGAAACCATGTTCCAGTTATACTGTGCTCTGATATCGTCTGTGTGTGCCTCTCACCTGCTTCATAGGTAAAGGACCGTATAATAGAAATTCCTCACATCTGGGAAGGGTCAATGTTTGCTCTTTGGTTTCAACAATCCCAGTCAAATGGACTGTTGTTGGTTATTTTTGCTTAGACCCTCGAGTCCCATGGTCTGCAACAGGCCGCAGTCTAACACCATTCCTTGGTTGGACATAATACCTTAGTGATGAAACCTATAACTGTATCTGTGCTACGCCAGTGTGTGGATAACTGTAGTTTACATAGTGGGTGAGGGGCTGATGCTCATTGGCTGCACTGGGATGGGGGGTGGGTGCTCATTGGCTGCACTGGGATGGGGGGGTGAGTGCTCATTGGCTGCACTGGGATGGGGGGGTGAGTGCTCATTGGCTGCACTGGATGGGGGGGCTGAGTGCTCATGGCTGCACTGGGATGGGGGGGGTGGTGCTCATTGGCTGCACTGGGTGGGGGGCTGAGTGCCCATTGGCTGCACGGGATGGGGGGGTGAGTGCTCATTGGCTGCACTGGGTGGGGGGGTGAGTGCTCATTGGCTGCACTTGGAATGGGGGGGCTGAGTGCTCATTGGCTGCACTGGGGTGGGGGGGCTGAGTGCTCATTGGCTGCACTGGGGTGGGGGGGGCCTGAGTGCTCATTGGCTGCACTGGGATGGGTGGGGGTAGAGTGCTCATTGGCTGCAACTGGGATGGGGGGGGTGAGTGCTCATTGGCTGCACTGGGATGGGGGGGTGAGTGCTCATTGGTGCACTGGGATGGGGGGTTGATGCTCATTGGCTGCCACTGGGATGGGGGGGTGAGTCCCCATTGCTTCACTGGTATGGGGGTGTGAGTGCTCATTGGCTGCACTGGATGGGGGGGTAGTGCTCATTGGCTGCACTGGGATGGGGGGTGAGTGCTCATTGGCTGGCACTGGGGTGGGGGGGTGAGTGCTCTGGCTGCCTGGGATGGGGGGGTGAGTGCTCATTGGCCCTGCATTGGATGGGGGGGGGGGGTTGATTGCTCATTGGCTGCACTTGGGATGTGGGGGGTGAGTGCTCATTGGCTGCACTGGGACTGTGGGGGGGTGAGTGCTCCATTGGCTGCACTGGGATGGGGGGGGGTGAGTGCTCATTGGCTGCACTGGGAATGGGGGGGGGGGGTGAGTGCTCATTGGCTGCCTGGGATGGGGGGGGGGAGTGCTCATTGGCTGCACTGGGATGTGGGGGGGGTGAGTGCTCATTGGCTGCACGGTGATGGGGGGGTGAGTGCTCATTGCTGCACGGGATGGGGAGTGCTCATTGGCTGCACTGGGAATGGGGGGGTGATTGCTCATTGGCTGCACTGGGAGGGGGGGGTGAGTGCTCATTGGCTGCACTGGGGTGGGGGGGGCTGAGTGCCCATTGGCTGCACTGGGGTGGGGGGGGCTGAGTGCCCATTGGCTGCACTGGGGGGGGGGGGGGGGGCTGAAGTGCCTTTTGCTGCACTGCGCGAGTGGGGGGGGGGGGTGGCTTGTTGGTTTTTTAGAATATAGTTTACCGTATGTTCCCAAAAATTGATGAATAATGATTGGTTTTACTTGCCTTCCTGGAACCCCCAAAACGTTTAACAGACAGGTGTTTGATATTAATTTCAAATAAAATTGGAAAGTGAATTGGGAATTCCCCATGAAAAGATCAAGCAGAGTTTGTAGAAACCAAACATTCCACGCTGATACCGAACCACCCCGGCCGACTTGGTTTCTCTCACTGGCACTCGCGTAGAACGTTGGGTACTTGGCACAGTTGGATAGCATTGGTGTTAGTTGGATCGAATAAACAGAGGGAGTGGTGGTTAATGGAGCTAGCATCGTATTGGTGTAGGTGCTAAGTGGTGTTGGGGGCCCTCAGTTCTGTACTGGGGCCGCTTCTGTTTAACTCTTCTGTTTATAAAATGACTTAGATGGACCTTGAGAGCAAGGTCTCTGTGTGTTGCTGATAGGCACTAGACTGTATGGCGAGGAGCTTTGAGAAACTTCCATGATGTGCAAGTGCTGCAAGCAGACCTAGATAGTTATCAAAATGGGCAGCAGAATGGCAGATTGGGATTCAATGTTGGTAAATGTAAGGTGATGCAGATTTGGTGATTTAATAATCCCTGTGCCACCTACACCATAAATAAACTCTGTGTTAAGTGCATCTGTAAGGGAAAAGATTTGGGGGTTTCGGTGGTAGATAACAGACTTAGCTGTAGCAACAACCAGGTAGCAACAGCTACAGCACGATATTTCTTGTTAAAGAGAATAGATTCAAGGGAGGAATATGATTTGTGTGTCGTTGTAACTATACAGTACAGTATTACGTACATATTACGTACATGTATTACATAACGGTCTTTATAAAATGGACAGTTTTGGTCCATATGGACGTTCCTGTCTCCCGTTTAGCACCAAACCTCTGACTCCCACTTTCCCCTTATTTTCCATTTTAAGCGGCGTTGACTGGAGCCATCTGTGCTATCCGTGCACGGTTTCCTGTGTACAGTTGGATCTTGCTGGGCAGTTGAACTCTAACTGCAGACTACTTACTATTGTGTCTAGTTGTGCCAGATTGACATTTGATGTGCAGAGATGTGATTTTTATTTATTTTTTTTCCGTTTGCTTTAGCCTGTCACAAACCCCCACCCCCCCCCCCCAGCAGTGCCACGACTCTCTGTTAACTCTTCCTTCTTCTTCAGCCCTGTGCTAGAAATTCTCCTTCTATGAGGGGGAGGCAAGGAATTTTACGGTTGGATTGTGATGTAAAACATTTCTTTAAAATATGTGAAATGTGACCTTTGAACATTTATACGGACGGTATTTCGGGAAAAAAAAAGCCTCTGGTCCCTTTTAAGGAGGGGTAACACACATAACACCCACACCCATCCCCGCACCCGTTCACATCCCCCGCAACACCAACCCATCCGCGGTTGGGGAAAGTTGCAGACGAATTCACACAAAACCAGACATTTCGCTTCAACTTGCTTATCACTCTGCCACTTTCAAAACGTTAAAAGATGCCAGCATACACCGGAGATCAGTGGGGGGGGGGTCAGGCAAAGACGCTGTGCCAACCAAAAAGATTAATCAACAAAAAAGACCAGCACATGACAAAACATACTGCATTCAAAACCATTAAGGAGAATTTAATTTCCAAACATCGCCATAGGAACGCGTCTTACCAAAAAACAAATACTCCGTCCTAGCAGGCGCTAAAGAGTAAAACCTTGAAAAAATAAAAAATGCCCAACGCAAGACTAAAGATTAACAAAAATCAAAAAGTAAAAAACTCATTTGAGGAATTGGAGCCAATTCTAAACCATCTGCACAACTGTTTTCATATCACAGGGACTTAAAAAGATGCTCAGCAAAGGAGAGATACAGATGGGGGGGGGGGGGGGTTAAGGCCGGCCGGTACAGAGTGTGAATTCTCTCTTCAGACCAGCCATGAAAATATACTGCTCCCCCATAAGGAGAATGTTTATATTCACCATCGCTAGGCCCCTGACGCGTCTACAATAAAAACAAAACCGTCCTAGCAGTCGCTGTCTAGTAGGAAGTTGGTAAATTTGGGGCCAACTGGCAAATGGAATGTAAAGATTTTATAATCGAGAAACCAGAGGAATTGGAGCCATTTCTAACCCTTGGTAGATGTCTATCTACACTGGTGCAGTAAGATCCGAACCCATGGAAATTCTAGGAAGAACACTTCACCATTCAATATTAATCTATCCGGCTTTCCAGTGGATTCCCTGTCTGGACTATTTCTTTGTGATTGCGTAATGGTTAAGTAATCGGCTCCGGCGGTTGTTACATGTTACGGAACGTTGTCCGATACATGGGATAAGATTGGAATGCTATTGACTGTTAATCTCACAATGAATGGGCCGGTTGAAGGAACACGGTGTGGTCACATGGTAGTCCTTTACATAATTCAACATTGAATCTGTCTGAACTGTATGGCCAGCAATACTTTATAGTACATTGATTATATTCAAAGTTATTAAAAGGGCGTTGTGCACCCCCAAACGAACAAACAAACCATAACTGCAAAGTTGGGGTGTGCGTGATTATTCAGCCCCCTTTGGTCTGAGTGCAGTCAGTTGCCCATAGACTTGCCTGAGAGTGCTAATGACTAAATAGAGTCACCTGTGTGTAATCTAATGTCAGTACACATACAGCTGCTCTGTGACGGTCTCGGAGGTTGTCTAAGAAAATCTTGGGAGCAACAACACCATGAAGTCCACACCAGACAGGTCAGGGATAAGCTAATTGGGGAAATCTAAAGCAGGCTTAGGCCTTGAACATCCCATGGAGCACTGTCCAATGATCATTCAGAAATGGAAGGAGTATGGCACAACTGTCAACCTACCAAGACAAGCCCGCGTCCACCTAAACTCACAGCCGAACAAGGAGAGCGCTGATGGACGACTGCAGATCTAACTAGCTACCGCTCCGGTGGGGGAATCTGTCCATAGGACAACTATTAGTTGTGCACTGCACAAAGTTGCTGAATGTAATGAATGGCTACCAGTAGGTAATGAAATTCCCATGGCTACCAGTATGTATGAAATGGCTACCAGTATGTAATGAAATGGCTACCAGTAGGTAAAGAACCATGCTTACCAGTATTATGAAATGGCTACCAGTAGGTAAGAAACCATGGCTTACCATATGTAAGAAATGCCATGCTACCAATGTAATGAAATGGCTACCAGTATGTAATGAAATGCTTACCAGTATGTATGAAATGGCTACCAGTATGTAATGAAATGGCTACCAGTAGGTAAGAAAATCCCATGGCTACCAGTATGTAATGAAATTCCCATGGCTTACCAGTATGTAATGAATTCCCATGGCTTACCAGTAGTATGAAATTCATGGCTACCAGGTGTAAGAATTCCCATGGCTACCAGTATGTAATGAAATTCCCATGGCTACCGATATGTAATGAAATTCCCATGGCTACCAGTATGTAATGAAATCCCTGGCTACCAGTAGTATGAAATTCCCATGGCTACCATATGTAATGAAATTCCCATGTACCAGTAGTAATGAATTCCCATGGCTACCAGTATGAATGAAATTCCCATGGCTACCAGTATGTAATGAAAGTCCCATGGCTACCATATATATGAATTCCCATGGCTACCAGTATATAATGAAATTCCCATGGCTACCAGTATACAGTAATGAAATTCCCATGGCTACCAGTAATAATGAAATCCCATGGCTACATATATAAGACATTCCCATGGCTACCAGTATATAATGAAATTCCCATGGCTAACCAGTATAAATGAATCCCTGGCTCCCATATATAATGAAATTCCCATGGCTACCTATATAATGAAATTCCCATGGCTAACCAGTATAATAATCCATGGCTACCGTAATAATGAAATTCCCATGGCTACCATATATAATGAAATTCCCATAGCTACCAGTATATAATGAAATTCCAGGCTACCAGTATATAATGAAATTCCCATGGCTTACCAGTATATAATGAAATTCCCATGGCTTACCATTATGTAATGAAATGGCTACCATAGGTAAAGAAAATCCATGCTTACCAGTAGGTAAAGAATCCCATGGCTTACCAGTAGGTAAAGAAAATCCCATGGCTTACCAGTAGGTAAGAAATCCCTGGCTACCAGTAGGTAAAGAAAATCCCATGGCTTACCAGTAGGTAAAAAATCCATGGCTTACCAGTAGGTAAGAAATCCCATGGCTTACCAGTAGGTAATGAAAATCCCATGGCTTACCAGTAGGTAATGAAAATCCCATGGCTTACCCATTAAGGTAATGAATACTGTGCCTCTGTGTATTCCTGTCTTTCTATTAATTACTTCCTGGCTGTTTATCTATCTTCTGGTTTGTCTCTCTGTCTACTTTATGAAGTACCTAGTGGGTGTGGCTTAATTGGGGCGCGGAAGGGAGCGTGGCCTAAAATTAGATTAATCTGTAATGTAGTAAATGTTCCCTCCTCCTCCCCAATGGCTTTTACAAGCTCACACGCGCTCAGGAGACAACTAGGGAAATAACATTTTCATTGGTTGTGATGTCACCTGTTACATCCATGACTGACAGCTGAAACAGGGTTACCCCATCGAACATCATTTCATGTTAGTCTTACATCTCTCAGCTTTTTAACTATTGCAAATTTGGGGGCGGATTTTGCCTATGTACAATTGTTTGTTGAGATGTGGTCGGCTGTTTTACCTGCTGACGTCCCTGCCACGTTTCTCTTCTGAGTCCTGTAATACCGATGCAAAATGACGCGACGAGAGATCCCACCCTTAGTACTCTGGAGGGTGATGTCACCTCTTGGCCTGGCATTGTAAGACGCTGCGTGGGATTGATTTGGATATTTTTAGTTTTTCTAATATGATTCCTGTAACTGGATCCTGGTAACCCAATGTGAGCGGACAAGGGATATGGTGAAATGTTACGGGTCGTGCCAGTGATTGGTGAATGTCGGCTCTGTATAGGGATAGGAATTGGGATCATTTCTTTATAGTTTTAACTGTGACAAAGCTTCACTCTCTATATAACGTCACTTTATAATGGTCCTACAGGTTTAACGCTTTCCGTTTCTCCAAACAGTCAAATGGGAGGATCGGACGGTTAGTGATTCTATTAGAGAGGTTTAATGATGTCATTGGGCTTATTCACTCACTGGGACCCCCGCAAAAAAAAAACCACACACACACAACACACACACCCAACACACCCCCCCCCCCCCCCCAAATGTAATCAATCATTTTGAAGTTATTGGCCAAATTCATGACCCAATCTCATGGAGAGCAAGTCTTATAGTAACCTCGACTGGGATTCCTGCACGTGTGTCCTGAATTTTTTTCTGAAAAGCTTGTTGGGTGGAAGTAAGAGGGTGGGGCTTATATTTAGTGCGCTCTCTCTCAGCCTATCATATCCTTCCATGATACAGCAGTCACTTCCTGGAGAACATATGACACATGTCAGTTATTGTGTTAATGAAATGGAACTGTAGGGGATCAAAGCCAATATCAACTGCTGTGTCTGACTCAATGGCAATATTCAAGATGTCTTCACTTTCATCAATGCTCTCATGGTACAATTCTCTACTACTATTACTACTACATTATGGGTAGGGTATAAAGGTTGGACTAGATGGACATATGTCTTTATACAACCTCCAATACTATGTTACTATGTAACTGTTATACAGACTTATGGGTAGGGTATAAAGGTTGGACTAGATGGACGTATGTCTTTATACAACCTCCATAACTATGTTCTATGTAACTGTTATACAGACATTATGGGTAGGGTAAAAGTTGGACTGGATGGACGTATGTCTTTATACAACCTCCATACTATGTTACTATGTAACCGTTATACAGACATATGGGAGGTGTATAAGGGTGGACTAGATGGACGTATGTCTTTATACAACCTCCAATACTATGTTACTATGTAACCGTTTATACAACTTATGGGTAGGGTATAAAGGTTGGACTGATGGGCGATGTCTTTATACAACCTCCAATACTATGTTTACTATGTAACTGTTATACAGACATTATGGGTAGGGTATAAAGGCGGACTAGATGGACGTATGTCTTTATACAACCTCCAATACTATGTTTACTATGTAACTGTTACAGACATTATGGGTAGGTATAAAGGCTGGACTAGATGGGCGTATGTCTTTATACACCTCCAATACTATGTTACTATGTAACTGTTTACAGACATTATGGGTAGGGTTAGGTGGACTAGATGGACGTATGTCTTTATACAACCTCCAATACTATGTTACTATGTAACTGTTATACAGACATTATGGGTAGGGTTAAAGGTTGGACTAGATGGACGTATCTTTTAACAACCTCCAATACAATTACTATGTAACTGTTATACGACATTATGGGTTAGGGTATAAAGGTCGGACTAGATGGACGTATGTCTTTATACAACCTCCAATCTATTTACTATGTAACTGATAACGACATTATGGGTCAGGGTATAAAGGTCGGACTAGATGGACGTATGTCTTTATACAACCCCAATACTATGTTACTATGTAACTGATATACAGACATTAGGGTAGGGTATAAAGGTTTGACAAGATGGACTTATGTCTTTATTACAACCTCCAATACTATGTTACTATGTAACTGTTATACAGACATTATGGGTAGGGTATAAAGGTAGACTAGATGGACGTATGTCTTTTACAACCTCCAATACAATGTTACATGTAACTGTTATACAGACATTATGGTAGGGTATAAAGGTCGGACTAGATGGACGTATGTCTTTATACAACCTCCAATACTATGTTATGTAACTGATATAAGACATTATGGGTAGGGTATAAGGTTAGACTAGATGGACCTATGTCTTTATACACCTCCAATACTATGTTACTATGTAACTGATATACAGACATTATGGGCAGGGTATAAAGGTTGGACTAGATGGACGTATGTCTTTATACAACCTCCAATACTATGTTACTATGTAACTGTTATACAGACATTATGGGTAGGGTATAAGGTTGGACTAGATGGACGTATGTCTTTATACAACCTCCAATACTATGTTACTATGTAACTGTTATACAGACATTATGGGTAGGGTATAAAGGTTGGACTAGACGGACGTATGTCTTTATACAACCTCCAATACTATGTTACTATGTAACTGTTTATACAGACATTAGGGTAGGTATAAGGTTGGACTAGACGGACGTATGTCTTTATACAACCTCCAATACTATGTTACTATTTTACTGTTATACAGACATTATGGGTAGGGTATAAAGGTTGGACTAGACGGACGTATGTCTTTATACAACCTCCAATACTATGTTACTATGTAACTGTTATACAGACATTATGGGTAGGTATAAAGGTGGACTAGACGGACGTATGTCTTTATACAACCTCCAATACTATGTTCTATGTAACTGTTATACAGACATTATGGGTAGGGTATAAAGGTTGGAAGACGGACGTATGTCTTTATACAACCTCCAATACTAGTTACTATGTAACTGTTATAAAGACATACGGGTAGGGTATAAAGGTTGGACTAGACGGACGTATGTCTTTATACAACCTCCAATACTATGTTACTATGTAACTGTTATACAGACATTATGGGTAGGGTATAAAGGTTAGACTAGATGGACGTATGTCTTTATACAACCCCAATACTATGTTTACTATGTAACTGATATACAGACATTATGGGTAGGGTATAAAGGTTGGACTAGACGGACGTATGTCTTTATACAACCTCCAATACTATGTTACTATGTAACTGTTATACAGACATTAGGGTAGGGTATAAAGGTTAGACAGATGGACGTATGTCTCTTATACAACCTCCAATACTATGTTACTATGTAACTGATATACAACATTATGGGTAGGGTATAAAGGCTGGACTAGACGGACGTATGTCTTTATACAACCTCCAATACTATGTTACTATGTAACTGTTATACAGGTTGGACTAGATGGACTACGTCTTTATAACAACCTCCAATACTATGTTACTATGTAACTGTTATACAGACATTATGGGTAGGGTATAGGTTGGACTAGATGGACGTATTCTTTATACAACCTTCAATACTATGTTTCTATGTAACTGTTTACAGACTATGGGTAGGGTATAAAGGTTGGACTATGGACGTATGTCTTTATACATCCTCCAATCTATGTTACTATGTAACTGTTATACAGACATTATGGTAGGGTTTAAAGGTCGGCTAGATGGACGTATGTCTTTATACAACCTCCAATACTATGTTACTATTAACTGTTATACAGACATTATGGGTAGGGTATAAAGTTGGGCTAGATGGACGTATGTCTTTATACAACCTCCAATACTATGTTACTATGTAACTGTTATACAGACGTTATGGTAGGGTATAAAGGTTAGACTAGATGGACGTATGTCTTTATACAACCTCCAATACTATGTTACTATGTAAACTGTTATACAGACATTATTGGTAGGGTATAAAGGTTGGACTAGATGGACGTATGTCTTTATACAACCTCCAATACTATGTTACTATGTGACTGTTAACGACATTATGGGTAGGGTTATAAAGGTTGGACTAGTGGACTATGTCTTTATATAACCTCCATACTATGTTACTATGTACTGTTATACAGACATTATGGGTAGGGTATAAAGGTGACTAGATGGACGTAGTCTTTATACAACCTCCAATACTATGTATATGTAACTGTTATACAGACATTATGGGTAGGGTATAAAGGTCGGACTGATGACGTATGTCTTTATACAACCTCCAATACTATGTTACCATGTAGCTGTTTTAATTTATTGGCCGGACCATGAAGTTTCCTATAGGAAAAACAAAGTTTTGGTTTCAAGGGAGCCTGGGAAATTTCCTTTGATTAGCCAATAAATGATCGTTTCCCTGCCCCCTCTGTGCCCCTCCCACTGCGGTGTTTGCGGAGAGGTCAGTGCCCGTTCCAAACACCCTTGTGTAAACATTTACATAACTGGCGAGTTCTATGGATATCTAGTTAAAGGGCCCTCGCTATTTATTCACAGTATAAACTTTCCATGGGGGTTAATGTGGTTTTCCATTGGGTGTCCATATTAAGGGCTTTGTTGTTGGGGCCGATCAATGTGCATCCTGCTGCCTGTATGGGCTTGTGCAGCAGTTTTAAGGGACCTGTGTATGTGTCTGATGTGAGTGGTTGGAATCTGAGGTCCGGAATCTAACTTGCAGCATTGCAGGGCTGGCAAACCTGGGGGAATCGCAGGTACTGGCAGGGGCCAGTAAACTGGAGGGTGAGGTGGGGCAGAAAGGTAGTGAAGGAAGATAGATTGGGAAGTAGGGGACGGAAGGGTAGGGTCACTTCTTCCCAGCCAGTGTTTCCTACCTAGTGCTATGACTAGCATGTCTTGGATGTGTAGACATATATCTGGAGATTGCTGCTCTGTTCCTTTTCTGTTCACGGAAGCACCAGAAGGGGGCGAACTGGCAGCACGTTGGTGATTGGCTGAAACGCAATGTCTTAGACAATTGCTGATGGTTCAGATAGAGTTACAATACATCAGATTCAGGGAACCGCATTTAACAAATTAATGGCGGATGGATAAAAACGTTCAGTTTTACATACGATTTTCGATAGCTGCTCCCTGAGGGAAGCATGACAAACAAGTTTGAATTCGATGAAAAAGATCCAGACAAATATTCTTTATCCGTTTTAAACATTGATTCCTATACAAATCGTTACTAGCTGGTAACTCAGTACCTAATTGCTGTGCTCGATTAACCACCTTCTGCCGCGAGTTTTTTCCCTCGTTGCAGTCCCTAACTTTGTAACGATTTCCTGTTAAAATGTTAGTAACTTTGTATCGTAGCACAGTTGAGAGTAACTTTGTAACGATTTCCAGTTAAAATGTTGGTAACCTTGTATCGTAGCACAGTTTGAGAGTAACTTTTGTAACGATTTCCAGTTCAAAATGTTAGTAACTTTCTATCGTAGCACAGTTGAGAGTAACTTTGTAACAAACATTTTAACAGGAAATCGTTACAAAGTTACTCTCAACTGTGCTACAATACAAAGTTACTAACATTTTAACAGAAAATTGTTACAAAGTTACTCTCAACTGTGCTACGATAAAAAGTTACTAACATTTTAACTGGAAATCGTTACAAAGTTACTCTCAATCAGACTAGACCTGAGTACCCCCATTTTAATCTGGGGCTCTGGTCCCCCTGTCACATTTTTGATTGGTTAGGTTGATCAGTACAGACTAGCCGAGAACCCCCATTTTATCTGGGGCTCTGTCCCCCTGTCATTTTTGATTGGTTAGGTTTATTATTAGAATTTTTATCAAATTAGGAATATTTATTGCCACCACTTACAGACTAACGAACCCCCCCCCTCATTTTAATCTGGGGCTCTGTCCCCCTGTAAACAGTTTTGATTGGTTTAGGTTGATCAGTACAGACTAACCGAGTACCCCCCATTTTATCTGTGGGCTCTGGTCCCCTGTACAGTTTTGATTGTTAGGTTGATCAGTACAGACTAGACCGAGTACCACCCCCATTTTATCTGGGGCTCTGTCCCCCTGTAACAGTTTTGATTGGTTAGGTTGATCATACAGACTAGCCCGAGTACCCCCCATTTTTAATATCTGGGGCTCTGTCCCCCTGTAACAGTTTTGATTGGTTAGGTTGATCAGTTACAGACTAGACCAGCACCCCCATTTTTATCTGGGGCTCTGTCCCCCGTAACAGTTTTGATTTGGGTAGGTTATCAGTTGACGATTTTGCACTGTAACAGATGGGACAGTTTGATTGTGGCTTGACGTCGAGAATTGACATTTTCGCTGCCCAGGGGCTAATTAAAATCTCTCTTTTAAAACAAACATTTCCAAGAGCCGATTTGAATTCCTTGGGTGTCTGAAATGTTGGGTTATTACAGATGCATTCGCCCTGGAACAGTTTATTTGGCAGGAGAAGAGTCAGATCTGTGCGGCGGTTCCCAGTTGCAATGTTGGCACAAACTTTCCGTGCCCTACACAATGTTACTCACAACGCGCAGTTATAGGGTTCGCCGATGGTTAACTAAACTCCTATAACAGTTATATAAATAAGTCCTGGCAGGGCGAGAGAGTAGGGGCCTTGTGGTATGTTCATATTCCCCACCCTGCCCCCACTCTGTGTAGAAACTATCCCCGTTCTCCCTGTCCTGCTTGGGCTGCCTCCCCGCACACACAGATGAAGCAAGTGGGGCACTGAGAGTGTGCTGGAGGAGGTGACGTCTTGTACCTTTTAGGGGGCATTTTAAAAGGGGAAGTTTGATTGAAAATGACCATTTTGGTGCTGAAAGTTGTATGTGATTCTTCAGAGAAGATAACACATTCCTATCTGTTGTTAAAGTGGATACGTTAGGACAACGCGGTACATTGGGGGTCCTACACTATAACCCATTCAATGTACAATCTGAATTCTAGTGGAAACCATGTTCCGGTTATACTGTGCTCTGATATCGTCTGTGTGTGGCCTCTCACCTGCTTCATAGGAAAGGACCGTATTAATAGAAATTCCTCACATCTGGGAAGGGTCACATGTTTGCTCTTTGGTTTCAACAATCCCAGTCAAATGGACTGTTGGGTTATTTTTGCTTAGACCCTCGAGTCCCATGGTCTGCACAGGCCGCAGTCTAACAACCATTCCATTGGTTGGACATAATACCTTAGTGTGAAACCTATAACTGTATCTGTGCTACAGCCAGTGTGTGGATGACTGTAGTTTACATAGTGTGGTGTAGGGCTGAGTGCTCATTGGCTGCACTGGGATGGGGGGGGGGGTGGGGCTCATTGGCTGCACTGGGATGGGGGGGTGGTGCTCATTGGCTGCACTGGGAGGGGGGGGTGAGTGCTCATTGGTGACTGGATGGGGGGGCTGTGCTCATGGCTGCACTGGATGGGGGGGGTGCGTGCTCATTGCTGCACTGGGTGGGGGGCTGAGTGCCCATTGGCTGCACTGGGATGGGGGGGTGAGTGCTCATTGGCTGCACTGGTGGGGGGGTGAGTGCTCATTGGCTGCCTCTGGATGGGGGGGCTGAGTGCTCATTGGCTGCACTGGGGTGGGGGGGCTGAGTGCTCATTGGCTGCACTGGGGTTGGGGGGGGCCTGAGTGCTCATTGGCTGCACTGGGATGGGTGGGGGTAGGTGCTCATTGGCTGCACTGGGATGGGGGGTGAGTGCTCATTGCTGCACTGGGATGGGGGGGTGAGTGCTCAATTGGTGTCACTGGGATGGGGGGGATGCTTCATGGCTGCACTGGGATGGGGGGGTGAGTGCCCCATGTGTGCTTGCACTGGATGGGGGGTGAGTGCTCATTGGCTGCACTGGGATGGGGGGGTAGTGCTCATTGGCTGCACTGGGGATGGGGGGTGAGTGCTCATTGGCTGGCACTGGGAGTGGGGGGGTGAGTGCTCATATGGCTGCACTGGGATGGGGGGGGGTGAGTGCTCATTGGCTGCACTGGATGGGGGGGGGGGTGATGCTCATTGCGCTGCACTGGGAATGGGGGGGGTGAGTGCTCATTGGCTGCACTGGGATGTGGGGGGGGTGAGTGCTCATTGGCTGCACTGGGATGGGGGGGGGTGAGTGCTCATTGGCTGCCACTGGGAATGGGGGGGGGGTGAGTGCTCATTGGCTGCCTGGGATGGGGGGGGGGAGTGCTCATTGGCTGCACTGGGATGTGGGGGGTGAGTGCTCATTGGCTGCACTGGTGATGGGGGGGTGGGCTCATTGGCTGCACTGGGGATGGGGTGAGTGCTCATTGGCTGCACTGGGATGGGGGGGTGATGTGCTCATTGGCTGCACTGGGAGTGGGGGGGGTGAGTGCTCATTTGGCTGCACTGGGGTGGGGGGGGGCTGAGTGCCCTTGGCTGCACTGGGGTGGGGGTGCTGAGTGCCCATGCCTGCACACTGGGGGGGGGGGGGGGGCTGAGTCCTTTTGCTGCACTTGGGAGTGGGAAGGGGGGGGGCTTGTTTTTTTAAATAGTTTACCGTATGTTCCCAATAAATTGATTGAATAATGATTGGTTTTTTACTTGCCTTCTGGAACCCCAAAACGTATTAACAGACAGGTGTTTGATATTAATTTCAAATAAATTGGAAAGGAATTGGGAATTCCCCATGAAAAGATCAAGCAGGTGTTGTAGAAACCAAACATTCCACGCTGATACCGGACCCCGGCCGACTGGTTTCTCTCACTGGCACTCGCGTAGACGGTTGGGTACTTGGCACAGTTGGATAGGATTGGTTATTGGATCGAATAAACAGAGGAGTGGTGGTTAATGGAGCTACATCGTAGTGTGGGTGGAGAGTTGCTAAGTTGGGGGCCCTCAGTTCTGTACTGGGGCCGCTTCTGTTTACTCTTCTGTTTTAAATGACTTAGAAGGACCATTGAACACAGGTCTCTGTGTGTTGCGTGATTAGACACTAGACTGCTATGGCGGGAGCTTTGAGAAACTTCCAATGATGTGCAAGTGCTGCAAGCAGACCTAGATATTATCAACAATGGGCGCAGAATGGCAGGGATTGGATTCAATGTTGGTAAATGTAAGGTGATGCAGATTTGGGATTTAATAATCCCTGTGCCACCTACACCATAATAACTCTGTGTTAAGTGCAATCTTGTAATGGGAAAGATTTGGGGGTTGTTCGTGGTAGATAACAACTTAGCTGTAGCAAACAAGGCCAGGTAGCAACAGCTAAGCACGATATTGTCTTGTTATAAGAGAGATAGATTCAAGGAGAATATGATTTGTGTGCGTGTAACTATACAGTACAGTATTACGTACATTATTACGTCATTATTACATAACGGTTCTTTATAAAATGGACAGTTTTGGTCCATATGGACGTCCTGTCTCCCGTTTAGCACCAAACCTCTGACTATCCCACTTTCCCCTTAGTTTTCCATTTTAAGTGTCGGCGTTGACTGGAGCCATCTGTGCTATCCGTGCACGGTTTCCTTTGTACAGTTGGATCTTGCTGGGCAGTTGAACTCTAACTGCAGACTACTTACTATTGTGTCTAGTTGTGCCAGATTGACATTTGATGTGCAGAGATGTGATTTTTATTTATTTTTTTTCCGTTTGCTTTAGCCTGTCACAAACCCCCACCCCCCCCCCCCAGCAGTGCCACGACTCTCTGTTAACTCTTCCTTCTTCTTCAGCCCTGTGCTAGAAATTCTCCTTCTATGAGGGGGAGGCAAGGAATTTTACGGTTGGATTGTGATGTAAAACATTTCTTTAAAATATGTGAAATGTGACCTTTGAACATTTATACGGACGGTATTTCGGGAAAAAAAAAGCCTCTGGTCCCTTTTAAGGAGGGGTAACACACATAACACCCACACCCATCCCCAGACCAGACATCCCCGCCCCCAACCATCGCGTTTCGGAAATTGCAGGACGAATTCACACAAAACCAGGACATTTCCGCTCAAAACTTGCACACTCTGCACTTTCATAACACGGTCTAAAAGAGCTTCATCATACACGATATTCAGTGGGGGGGGGGGTCTAGGCACGAGCCTGTCCACCAAAAGAAAATTAATCACAAATTAACAGCAAAACATGACAAAAACCATACTGGCATCCACCATATAAGAAAGGAATTCCACATCGCAAAGGCCCACGCGTTTACATAAAAACAATACTCCGTCCTAGCATTCGCTAAAAGTGAGTAAAACCTTGAACAAAAGTAAAAAAAATTGGCCAACGGCAAGACTAAAGATTTAAAAAAATCAAATAGAAAAACTCACTCTGCAAGGAAATTTGGGCCGAATCTAAAAACACTGCCACAACTGTTTTCATATCACACGGGACTTAAAAAGATGCTCAGCAAAGGAGGATATCAGATGGGGGGGGGGGGGGGGCTTAGGCAGCGGTACAGAGTGGAATTCTCTCTTCAGACCAGCCATGAAAATTATTACTGCTCCCCCATAAGGAGAATGTTTATATTCACCATCGCTAGGCCCCTGACGCGTCTACAATAAAAACAAAACCGTCCTAGCAGTCGCTGTCTAGTAGGAAGTTGGTAATTTGGGGCCAACTGGCAAATGGAATGTAAAGATTTTATAATCGAGAAACCAGAGGAATTGGAGCCATTTCTAACCCTTGGTAGATGTCTATCTACACTGGTGCAGTAAGATCCGAACCCATGGAAATTCAGGAAGAACACTTCACCATTCAATATTAATCTATCCGGCTTTCCAGTGGATTCCCTGTCTGGACTATTTCTTTGTGATTGCGTAATGGTTAAGTAATCGGCTCCGGCGGTTGTTACATGTTACGGAACGTTGTCCGATACATGGGATAAGATTGGAATGCTATTGACTGTTAATCTCACAATGAATGGGCCGGTTGAAGGAACCGGTGTGGTCACATGGTAGTCCTTTACATAATTCAACATTGAATCTGTCTGAACTGTATGGCCACAATACTTTATAGTACATTGATTATATTCAAAGTTATTAAAAGGGCGTTGTGCACCCCCAAACGAACAAACAAACCATAACTGCAAAGTTGGGGTGTGCGTGATTATTCAGCCCCCTTTGGTCTGAGTGCAGTCAGTTGCCCATAGACTTGCCTGAGAGTGCTAATGACTAAATAGAGTCACCTGTGTGTAATCTAATGTCAGTACACATACAGCTGCTCTGTGACGGTCTCGGAGGTTGTCTAAGAAAATCTTGGGAGCAACAACACCATGAAGTCCACACCAGACAGGTCAGGGATAAGCTAATTGGGGAAATCTAAAGCAGGCTTAGGCCTTGAACATCCCATGGAGCACTGTCCAATGATCATTCAGAAATGGAAGGAGTATGGCACAACTGTCAACCTACCAAGACAAGCCCGCGTCCACCTAAACTCACAGCCGAACAAGGAGAGCGCTGATGGACGACTGCAGATCTAACTAGCTACCGCTCCGGTGGGGGAATCTGTCCATAGGACAACTATTAGTTGTGCACTGCACAAAGTTGCTGAATGTAATGAATGGCTACCAGTAGGTAATGAAATTCCCATGGCTACCAGTATGTATGAAATGGCTACCAGTATGTAATGAAATGGCTACCAGTAGGTAAAGAACCATGCTTACCAGTATTATGAAATGGCTACCAGTAGGTAAGAAACCATGGCTTACCATATGTAAGAAATGCCATGCTACCAATGTAATGAAATGGCTACCAGTATGTAATGAAATGCTTACCAGTATGTATGAAATGGCTACCAGTATGTAATGAAATGGCTACCAGTAGGTAAGAAAATCCCATGGCTACCAGTATGTAATGAAATTCCCATGGCTTACCAGTATGTAATGAATTCCCATGGCTTACCAGTAGTATGAAATTCATGGCTACCAGGTGTAAGAATTCCCATGGCTACCAGTATGTAATGAAATTCCCATGGCTACCGATATGTAATGAAATTCCCATGGCTACCAGTATGTAATGAAATCCCTGGCTACCAGTAGTATGAAATTCCCATGGCTACCATATGTAATGAAATTCCCATGTACCAGTAGTAATGAATTCCCATGGCTACCAGTATGAATGAAATTCCCATGGCTACCAGTATGTAATGAAGTCCCATGGCTACCATATATATGAATTCCCATGGCTACCAGTATATAATGAAATTCCCATGGCTACCAGTATACAGTAATGAAATTCCCATGGCTACCAGTAATAATGAAATCCCATGGCTACATATATAAGACATTCCCATGGCTACCAGTATATAATGAAATTCCCATGGCTAACCAGTATAAATGAATCCCTGGCTCCCATATATAATGAAATTCCCATGGCTACCTATATAATGAAATTCCCATGGCTAACCAGTATAATAATCCATGGCTACCAGTAATAATGAAATTCCCATGGCTACCATATATAATGAAATTCCCATAGCTACCAGTATATAATGAAATTCCAGGCTACCAGTATATAATGAAATTCCCATGGCTTACCAGTATATAATGAAATTCCCATGGCTTACCATTATGTAATGAAATGGCTACCATAGGTAAAGAAAATCCATGCTTACCAGTAGGTAAAGAATCCCATGGCTTACCAGTAGGTAAAGAAAATCCCATGGCTTACCAGTAGGTAAGAAATCCCTGGCTACCAGTAGGTAAAGAAAATCCCATGGCTTACCAGTAGGTAAAAAATCCATGGCTTACCAGTAGGTAAGAAATCCCATGGCTTACCAGTAGGTAATGAAAATCCCATGGCTTACCAGTAGGTAATGAAAATCCCATGGCTTACCCATTAAGGTAATGAATACTGTGCCTCTGTGTATTCCTGTCTTTCTATTAATTACTTCCTGGCTGTTTATCTATCTTCTGGTTTGTCTCTCTGTCTACTTTATGAAGTACCTAGTGGGTGTGGCTTAATTGGGGCGCGGAAGGGAGCGTGGCCTAAAATTAGATTAATCTGTAATGTAGTAAATGTTCCCTCCTCCTCCCCATGGCTTTTACAAGCTCACACGCGCTCAGGAGACAACTAGGGAAATACATTTTCATTGGTTGTGATGTCACCTTTTACATCCATGACTGACAGCTGAAACAGGGTTACCCCATCGAACATCATTTCATGTTAGTCTTACATCTCTCAGCTTTTAACTATTGCAAATTTGGGGCGATTTTGCCTATGTACAATTGTTTGTTGAGATGGGTCGGCTGTTTTACCTGCTGACGTCCCTGCCACGTTTCTCTCTGAGTCCTGTAAATACCGATGCAAAATGACGCGACGAGAGATCCCACCCTTAGTACTCTGGAGGGTGATGTCACCTCTTGGCCTGGCATTGTAAACGCTGCGTGGGATTGATTTGGATATTTTTAGTTTTTCTAATATGATTCCTGTAACTGGATCCTGGTAACCCAATGTGAGCGGACAAGGGATATGGTGAAATGTTACGGGTCGTGCCAGTGATTGTGAATGTCGGCTCTGTATAGTGGATAGGAATTGGGATCATTCTTTATAGTTTTACATGTGACAAAGCTTCACTCTCTAATATAACGTCACTTTATAATGGTCCTACAGGTTTAACGCTTTCCGTTTCTCCAAACAGTCAAATGGGAGGATTCGGACGGTTAGTGATTCTATTAGAGAGGTTTAATGATGTCATTGGGCTTATTCACTCACTGGGACCCCCGCAAAAAAAAAACCACACACACACACACACACACCCAACACACCCCCCCCCCCCCCCCAAATGTAATCAATCATTTTGAAGTTATTGGCCAATATTCATGACCCAATCTCAGGAGAGCAAGTCTTATAGTAACCTCGACTGGGATTCCTGCACGTTGTCCTGATTTTTTTCTGAAAAGCTTGTTGGGTGGAAGTAAGAGGGTGGGGCTTATATTTAGTGCGCTCTCTCAGCCTATCATATCCTTCCATGATACAGCAGTCAGCTTCCTGGAGAACATATGGACACATGTCAGTTATTGATGTTAATGAAAATGGAACTGTAGGGGATCAAAGGCCAATATCAACTGCTGTGTCTGACTCAATGGGCAATATTCAAGATGTCTTCACTTTCATCAATGGCTCTCATGGTACAATTCTCTACTACTATTACTACTACATTATGGGTAGGGTATAAAGGTTGGACTAGATGGACATATGTCTTTATACAACCTCCAATACTATGTTACTATGTAACTGTTATACAGACTTATGGGTAGGGTATAAAGGTTGGACTAGATGGACGTATGTCTTTATACAACTCCATAACTATGTTCTATGTAACTGTTATACAGACATTATGGGTAGGGTAAAAGGTTGGACTGGATGGACGTATGTCTTTATACAACCTCCATACTATGTTACTATGTAACCGTTATACAGACATATGGGTAGGTGTATAAGGGTGGACTAGATGGACGTATGTCTTTATACAACCTCCAATACTATGTTACTATGTAACCGTTTATACAGACTTATGGGTAGGGTATAAAGGTTGGACTGATGGGCGATGTCTTTATACAACCTCCAATACATGTTTACTATGTAACTGTTATACAGACATTATGGGTAGGGTATAAAGGCTGGACTAGATGGACGTATGTCTTTATACAACCTCCAATACTATGTTTACTATGTAACTGTTACAGACATTATGGGTAGGTATAAAGGCTGGACTAGATGGGCGTATGTCTTTATACAACCTCCAATACTATGTTACTATGTAACTGTTTACCAGACATTATGGGTAGGGTTAAAGGTGGACTAGATGGACGTATGTCTTTATACAACCTCCAATACTATGTTACTATGTAACTGTTATACAGACATTATGGGTAGGGTATAAAGGTTGGACTAGATGGACGTATGCTTTTAACAACCTCCAATACAATTACTATGTAACTGTTATACAGACATTATGGGTTAGGGTATAAAGGTCGGACTAGATGGACGTATGTCTTTATACAACCTCCAATCTATTTTACTATGTAACTGATAACAGACATTATGGGCAGGGTATAAAGGTCGGACTAGATGGACGTATGTCTTTATACAACCCCCAATACTATGTTACTATGTAACTGATATACAGACATTGGGTAGGGTATAAAGGTTTGACAAGATGGACTTATGTCTTTATTACAACCTCCAATACTATGTTACATGTAACTGTTATACAGACATTATGGGTAGGGTATAAAGGGTAGACTAGATGGACGTATGTCTTTTACAACCTCCAATACAATGTTACATGTAACTGTTATACAGACATTATGGTAGGGTATAAAGGTCGGACTAGATGGACGTATGTCTTTATACAACCCTCCAATACTATGTTATTGTAACTGATATAAGACATTATGGGTAGGGTATAAGGTTGACTAGATGGACCTATGTCTTTATAACACCTCCAATACTATGTTACTATGTAACTGATATACAGACATTATGGGCAGGGTATAAAGGTTGGACTAGATGGACGTATTCTTTATACAACCTCCAATACTATGTTACTATTAACTGTTATACAGACATTATGGGTAGGGTATAAGGTTGGACTAGATGGACGTATGTCTTTATACAACCTCCAATACTATGTTACTATGTAACTGTTATACAGACATTATGGGTAGGGTATAAAGGTTGGACTAGACGGACGTATGTCTTTATACAACCTCCAATACTATGTTACTATGTAACTGTTTATACAGACATTGGGTAGGTATAAGGTTGGACTAGACGGACGTATGTCTTTATACAACCTCCAATACTATGTTACTATGTACTGTTATACAGACATTATGGGTAGGGTATAAAGGTTGGCTAGACGGACGTATGTCTTTATACAACCTCCAATACTATGTTACTATGTAACTGTTATACAGACATTATGGGTAGGTATAAAGGTGGACTAGACGGACGTATGTCTTTATACAACCTCCAATACTATGTTACTATGTAACTGTTTACAGACATTATGGGTAGGGTATAAGGTTGGACTAGACGGACGTAGTCTTTATACAACCTCCAATACTAGTTACTATGTAACTGTTATAAAGACATATGGGTAGGGTATAAAGGTTGGACTAGACGGACGTAGTCTTTATACAACCTCCAATACTATGTTACTATGTAACTGTTATACAGACATTATGGGTAGGGTATAAAGGTTAGACTAGATGGACGTATGTCTTTATACAACCCCAATACATGTTTACTATGTAACTGATATACAGACATTATGGGTAGGGTATAAAGGTTGGACTAGACGACGTATGTCTTTATACAACCTCCAATACTATGTTACTATGTAACTGTTATACAGACATTATGGGTAGGGTATAAAGGTTAGACAGATGGACGTATGTGTCTTATACAACCTCCAATACTATGTTACTATGTAACTGATATACAGACATTATGGGTAGGGTATAAAGGCTGGACTAGATGGACGTATGTCTTTATACAACCTCCAATACTATGTTACTATGTAACTGTTATACAGGTTGGACTAGATGGACGTATGTCTTTATACAACCTCCAATACTATGTTACTATGTAACTGTTATACAGACATTATGGGTAGGGTATAGGTTGGACTAGATGGACGTATGTCTTTATACAACCTTCAATACTATGTTTCTATGTAACTGTTTACAGACTATGGGTAGGGTATAAAGGTTGGACTAATGGACGTATGTCTTTATACATCCTCCAATCTATGTTACTATGTAACTGTTATACAGACATTATGGTAGGGTTTAAAGGTCGGCTAGATGGACGTATGTCTTTATACAACCTCCAATACTATGTTACTATGTAACTGTTATACAGACATTATGGGTAGGGTATAAAGTTGGGCTAGATGGACGTATGTCTTTATACAACCTCCAATACTATGTTACTATGTAACTGTTATACAGACGTTATGGTAGGGTATAAAGGTTAGACTAGATGGACGTATGTCTTTATACAACCTCCAATACTATGTTACTATGTAACTGTTATACAGACTTATTGGTAGGGTATAAAGGTTGGACTAGATGGACGTATGTCTTTATACAACCTCCAATACTATGTTACTATGTGACTGTTAACGACATTATGGGTAGGGTTATAAAGGTTGGACTATGGACTATGTCTTTATATAACCTCCAATACTATGTTACTATGTAACTGTTATACAGACATTATGGGTAGGGTATAAAGGTGACTAGATGGAACGTAGTCTTTATACAACCTCCAATACTATGTATATGTAACTGTTATACAGACATTATGGGTAGGGTATAAAGGTCGGACTGATGACGTATGTCTTTATACAACCTCCAATACTATGTTACCATGTAGCTGTTTTAATTTATTGGCCGGACCATGAAGTTTCCTATAGGAAAACAAAGTTTTGGTTTCAAGGGAGCCTGGGAAATTTCCTTTGATTAGCCAATAAATGATCGTTTTCCCTGCCCCCTCTGTGCCCCTCCCACTGCGGTGTTTGCGGAGAGGTCAGTGCCCGTTCCAAACACCCTTGTGTAAACATTTACATAACTGGCGAGTTCTATGGATATCTAGTTAAAGGGCCCTCGCTATTTATTCACAGTATAAACTTTCCATGGGGGTTAATGTGGTTTTCCATTGGGTGTCCATATTAAGGCTTTGTTGTTGGGGCCGATCAATGTGCATCCTGCTGCCTGTATGGGCTTGTGCAGCAGTTTTAAGGGACCTGTGTATGTGTCTGATGTGAGTGGTTGGAATCTGAGGTCCGGAATCTAAACTTGCAGCATTGCAGGGCTTGGCAAACACTGGGGGAATCGCAGGTACTGGCAGGGGCCAGTAAACTGGAGGGTGAGGTGGGGCAGAAAGGTAGTGAAGGAAGATAGATTGGGAGTAGGGGACGGAAGGGTAGGGTCACTTCTTCCCAGCCAGTGTTTCCTACCTAGTGCTATGACTAGCATGTCTTGGATGTGTAGACATATATCTGGAGTTGCTGCTCTGTTCCTTTTCTGTTCACGGAAGCACCAGAAGGGGGCGAACTGGCAGCACGTTGGTGATTGGCTGAAACGCAATGTCTTAGACAATTGCTGATGGTTCAGATAGAGTTACAATACATCAGATTCAGGGAACCGCATTTAACAAATTAATGGCGGATGGATAAAAACGTTCAGTTTTACATACGATTTTCGATAGCTCTCCCTGAGGGAAGCATGACAAACAAGTTTGAATCGATGAAAAAGATCCAGACAAATATTCTTTATCCGTTTTAAACATTGATTCCTATACAAATCGTTACTAGCTGGTAACTCAGTACCTAATTGCTGTGCTCGATTAACCACCTTCTGCACGCGAGTTTTTTTCCCTCGTTGCAGTCCCTAACTTTGTAACGATTTCCTGTTAAAATGTTAGTAACTTTGTATCGTAGCACAGTTGAGAGTAACTTTGTAACGATTTCCAGTTAAATGTTGGTAACCTTGTATCGTAGCACAGTTGAGAGTAACTTTGTAACGATTTCCAGTTAAAATGTTAGTAACTTTCTATCGTAGCACAGTTGAGAGTAACTTTGTAACGATTTCCAGTTAAAATTTAGTAACTTTCTATCGTAGCAACGTTGAGAGTAACTTTGTAACAAACATTTTAACAGAAAAATCGTTACAAAGTTACTCTCAACTGTGCTACAATACAAAGTTACTAACTAACATTTTTAACAAAAATTGTTACAAAGTTACTCTCAACTGTGCTACGATAAAAAGTTACTTAACAAATGTAACAGCCTCATTTGTGACTGAAAGGGATGGTAATTGACCACATCCCTCCACTGCCGAAAGGGGCCAGACACACTCTGCTTCTGCGCAGGGAATCCTTTTGGATTGTCACCCTTGATTCACTACACCTAAAAGATCTCACTTTGTAATTTGGGACTTTCTTGCTTCCTGCCAAGGATGAACTCTCAGTATTTATTTCTATATTACTACCATTGAGTGTTTGTATATTTTGTTGCATTTCCTTTCTTTTTTTCCTCTTTTTTTTGTTTCTCCCCTAGGGGAATTCTATTGAGCTCCTTCCTGTATGTAGATAAAGCTCATCTCTGTTCAATTGATTTTTTGTCTGTCTGAAGAAGGTCCCGCTGTGTCCCAAGTTAACACTGTGTGTACCCAATGTATGACACAATACAATACCATGTGCCAGGTCTAGATATTATTATTGTTATTAATCCCACTTACCATGGTAATGCCATTTACACTCCGCACTTCTCTTTGCTTAACTACTTCATTCACTAGGTGTGTGCAGGATCATTCTCTCTTAGTTATGCTACTATGTAAGTTTTTTTCTGGTTATACAGACATTATGGGTAGGGTATCAGGTGTAATGGGTTCAACGAGATTACAGTGGAGGATGGAGAACCAGCAGTGTACCGACATTATGGGTAGGGTAAAAAGGTTGGACTAGATGGACGTATGTCTTTATACAACCTCCAATACTATGTCA